>WUAT03391894.1:0-10237 GCA_010015005.3 Ulmus americana
GACAGTCCGTCAGCATATAATGTCATATTGGGGCAATCCTGGATACACCAAATGGAAGTCGTACCGTCTACCTACCATCAAATTCTTTGATTCCCAACCAAATAGGGATCAAAGAAGTATATGGACAACAACACAATTCACACCAATGTTACCAAACTACAATCAAGCCGTAAAACTGCACTCAAGAATTATAACAATTACAGGATAATGGCCCGAGCAAACCACGAACGGAAGAACCAAAAATGGAAGAGATCGACGAAGTTTCCATCTACCTTGACTTCCTAGAACAAAAAATCCAAATCAGCGCTCGGCTCAACAATATTCTAAGAGAATGAATAATGTCATTTCTAAGTCAGAACCATGATTGCTTTGCTTGGTCACACAAAGATATGATGGGAATCGATCTAGAAGTAGCTATCCAGATTATCATCCGGTCAAACAGAAGAGAAGAAAATTTTCCACCAAGTGGAACAAAATCATTAATGAAGAAATCCAAAAACTTATAAACATAGGATCTATATGAGAAGTCCAATATCTAGAATGGCTCACCAACAGTGTGGTCGTACAAAAGAAAAATGGGAAATGATATGCGTCTGTATTGACTTCACCGACCTGAACAAAGTATGCCCTAAAGATTCGTTTCCACTACCACACGTAGACATGTTAGTAGACGCAATAACAGGACACGAAATGCTTACTTTCATGGACGCATTCTCTGGATAAAATTAGATACTAATGTATCCAGACGACCAAGAAAAGACGTTATTCATAACCGAACAGGGGATGTTCTGCTACAAATTCGTGCCTTTCGGACTCAAGAATGCGGGAGCAACATATCAGCATTCCAAAATTTGCTCAGCAAAATGATGGAAGTCTATATTGATAACATGATGGTCAAGTCCCTACATTCAGAAGATCACGTTGACCACCTAAAGCAATCGTTCGAAGTACTTCACAAATATAACATGAAACTTAACCCAACAAACTGTGTTTTTGGTATTGCATCAAGTAAATTTCTTGGATATGTAGTTACCAAATGAGGCATAGAAGTGAATCATGAACAAATCCGATCAGTGCTCAATATCGCTTCACCAAAATGCAAAAAAGACGTACATAAATTAACAAGAATAATTGCCGCCCTGAGCTGATTTATTTCCAAATCTTCCAAACGATGCCACAACTTCTTCAACACCCTCAAGAAAAACATTGATTTCATCTAAACTGAAGAATGCGAAGGAGCCTTGCAACAATTAAAAGCCTACCTCACTTTTGCACTGTTACTTTCGAAGCCACTCGATGGAGAAGTGCTATATGTCTATCTTGCAGTCTCCAAACATGCTGTAAGCATTGTTCTAGTACGCGAAGATGAAGAAAAACAGGCACCAGTTTATTATGTCAGTAAAGCTTTACTCGATGCAGAAACTCGGTACAACCAGCTGTAGAAACTGGCTTTGGCACTCGTCACAATCGCTCGGAAGCTTAGACCCTATTTCCAGAGTCATCCTATCACGGTCTCAACAGCCTTCCCATTGAAGAACATTCTACACAAACCAAAACTTTTCAGATGACTTACGAAATAGGATGTAGAACTCAGCGAACATCACATCTATTACCAACCACGAACGGCCATCAAATCACAGGTACTAGCTAACTTTATTGTAGATTTCTCACCTTGTTCTCTACCACAGGCTGAAAAAGAATTAATGACACTTGGAAAAGGCACCTGGATATTGCACGTAGATGGATCCAATAACTTCAAAGGCAGTGGAGTAGGGCTAGTTTTAACTTCTCCAAACGGAGACAACATTGAACATTCAATCAAATGCGGTTTCTAAGTGACAAACAACGAGGCAAAATATGAAGCTTTGATAGCAGGACTAGGTTTAGACAAAGAAATGGGAATAAAAGAAATCAAGATACTGAGCGATTCCCAACTATTGGTCAACCAAATGAAAGACACTTACCAAGCCAGAGCTCTGAAGATGACCTTGTACCTAGAAAAAAGCCATGGAATTGAAGGAAAGTTTCGATGAAATAGACATTGAGCAAATCCCAAGAGACAAAAATTCACATGCAAATGCAATGGAAAATCTCAGCTCAGCTATACAGGTAACTGAACCTAAAAATATTCCAATCTTATATTTAAAGTGGCATATCGTGTGGAAACAGGAATAAGAGACTGTGTGTGAACTAAATATCGAAGTCACATGGATGACCCCCATCTTCGACTATCTACAAAACAACATCCTCCCAAAAAATAAAGACGCAGCTCGAAAGATTAAGGCAACATTCGCTTGATTCACTATCATACAAGGTAAACTTTATCACAGGCCATTTTCGAGCCCTTACTTAACTTGTGTTAAGCCATCGTAGGTAAAAAAAATATCTTTTCTGAGCTCCATGAAGGAGAATGCGGCAACTATTTTGGAGCACAAAGATTAGCACACAAAATAATCACTACAAGATATTACTAGCCAACACTCCGAGCAGATTCAAGAGACTTTGTCAAAAGATGAGATAAATGACAGCGATTCACAACAATACCGAACCAACCCCCTAAATGGTTGACAGCAATATCTGCCCCCTAGCCATTTATGAAATGGGGGATGGATATAGTAGGGAAAATGTCGATCTCACCTAGCCAAAGAATTTATATGCTCGTACTAACAGACTACTTTACCAAATGGGTTGAGGCAGAAGCATTTCACCAAGTCAGAGATACTGAGGTAAAAAACTTCATTTGGAAAAACATTATTTGCAAGTTTGGAGTCCTGAACGAAATCGTGACAGATAACGATTCGCAATTCATAAGCTTCGGATTCCAAGACTTCTGCGCTGAATGGAACATTAAACTCAGCTTTGCGACACAAGAAACCCACAAACAAATAGTCAAGCCGAATCGACGAAAAAAAACAAGTTAAAACCCTCAGAAAACGGCTTGAAATGGTGAAAGGAAGATGGGAAGATAAACTACTATGTGTTTTGTGGTCTTATAGAACAACTACACGAACTTCAACAGGGGCTACCCCATTTTCTTTGGTGTACGGATCAGAGGCAGTCATCCCGATCAAAACAAGAGTCCCAACCGCACGATATCAATTCGCCACGGTAGAACAAAATAATGAAATGCTCAACTTCAAACTTGACACAATTGATGAAAAACGTGAAGAAGCAGCTGCTCGGATCGCCTCATATAAACAACAAGCGGCTAGATACTACAAAAAAATTGTCTGAACAAGAACTTTCCAAGTTGGAAACTGTGTACTTAGAAAAGTGTTCCAAAATACAAAAGAATGTGGTGCAAGGAAACTAGCACCAAACTAGGAAGGACCGTATGAAATAACTTGAATAATTGTTAATGGGGCTTACAAATTACAATCTTCGGATGGAAAACACATCAACAATAGTTGGAACACTATAAGTCTTCACCAATATTATGTTTGAACAATCTCTACTATCTTTTTTTCACATTTTATGAAATTCTCTCTCTTATATACACCGTATTGACTTAGGCATCGGAGGGTTGTTGGCAACCCCAAGCCTTCCCTTTTTACATAGGACGACCAAAAAGCTAGACAAAGGTTTGTAACTCAAACAAACAAACATCTACATCTGTACACACCAACCAAGGTAAACAATGCTAAGGTACGTCTTAAACCCTTTCCAATAAGGGACATATTTGATAAAGGCCAGCTCAGAATACTCCACGATCGTACGGAACCTCGTTCCCTTCATACGATTTCAATATGCAAATTACTTTAATACCTGGGGTTCGACTTCAACCCAAAAGGTTAGTTAGATTTTAGAAGAAAACCCTTGGGATGCCAAGGTACTCAATAGGCAATGACTATAAAGTCCACCTATTTCCTTACTCAAATGAGAAACTCCCGAATTGCTCCTAAAACAAACGATCAGTTTTTGATCCAAATGAACCTAACACTCCGTTCGAATCAGGGGGAAAACAAAATTTATCACAAATTCCAGATACTTTTCTCGCACGACTATTCACAAGAAGTTTTTGAGCATAAAGTCTTAGGTAAGCAACATATGACAAATATTTCTTTCACAAAACAATACTTGTTACTTTTTCCTCTTAATAAATTACACATTTTCAACTTTTTACTCTTAAATTACACATTTTCCTCACCTTAATTTCTCTCTTATAAAGTCATATACTCCTTTATAAGTTACTTTCTTTCATGCTTAAATCTCTCTTTTACACGTTGCATTTTATAAATTGCATCTTATCATGTGTACGCACAATTCACTTTATTTCAGAATACCACTAAGTTTTTTCTCACCAAATTCAACCAAGTTATGTGTGAACTTTAATAACGTATTTGTCCGAATGGACTAAAATATTGTCATAATACTTATATTCCCAAAAGAAGATTGTTCGAACGATAAAGTAAAATAAAGAACAGACAAGAAGTTTCACCCAACAACATCTTCCACAACAACCTCCTCCTCAAAGACTCTAGATTTGGACACCCCAACTTTCTCCCCACTCAGCTCAACTGGCTCCACATAAGCAGCTGCCTCGAGTTCATCTTCTCCCTAGGACTCTGAGTACATAGTCTTTATCTTCTCCCAAGACTTTAATTCTGCCTTAGGATCCTAGGAAGAAGTTTTTCCCTCAATGAACTCTTTCATCATCTTCGCACGAACCTTAACGGTCGTGAACATCTCGATACTAGAAGACTTATCTTCATAGTACAATGGCTTACAGCTTGACCCTCTTCAGCTCAGCCTCTCATACGAAAAGTGGTTGCCTTTGCTTCCTTCAAGCTCTTAGTGAGTCGAGCATTTTTGCTCTTCATTAGATCTGTGGCAGTTTGCAACTCATTATACTTCCTTGAAATATCGTTGTACACTTGTATTGCCTCCGTGACCTGTCGAGCGGAAGCCTCATACTTCTCCTTCAACCAGCTAAAGGATGTCATAGCCTGAAAATACCTAAATGTCAGAAATCTCAAACATACCATTTACAATGAATGAAAATAAACAATGGTTTACCTTGAATGCAATCTGAGCCCCACGCTCAAAAATACTAATTTCCCCAAGCCTCTCAAAATTAGCTTGGTCATCCTCGAACACAAGCTAGGGAAACACTGGAGCAAACGCCTCTGGATTCGAGCAAATAGAAGGCTTGGGATAAAATCATATAGATACAGCCTCAGCCTCTTTAGCAATCTGAGCCTCTTTCCTCCTATTATGCGACTCCTTGACTAGCCTCGAACTTGTCTTGGGCTCTTTCTTTTTCTTCCCATGTCTGGATAGACTCAAAAGAGGGGAAGCTGTCAGAACAGAAGAAGGCTTGACCTTTTTCCTCTTCTTTGCCCTTTCTTCCATACATTTCAGAGCCTCATTTGTACTAACCATTTCCTCGAGTTTTTGAAGAAGGATTTCTTCAAAACACCGTTTAGAATCAGATAAGGGAATAAGAGAGTCTATACCTTCTGGAAAAATGCAAGATAAGCTTTGCCAAACGAAAAGCAATTCGATAAAGAGTGTACCTTACCCCCTCTACAAACCCAATTGAAGGAAATTGTTAGGGGTGAGAAGATACTTGAAAGAACAAAGTGCAGCCTCTATCTTCACTATCTTCTTTGTACAGTCGAAAGAGTACAGCGAGTTTAGAAATTCCCCCTACAAAAATAAAATAATAAGTCTCGATAAAATAACAGCTCAAAGAAAATACAAAGTTCTTACCCGCTTTCTACCAAGCGAACGAAATTTGAGGCTCTCCTTCTTGTTCCCCAAACAATTATCTGAAATGAAGAAAAAATTGTTTTTCCAAGCCTTGTCTGAGGTAGATAGCTCAGTAATCAAGTGTTCACAACCTTCCCTTATGTACAAAGTATATCGACCTTTATCTGAGTCATGCTCCTTCAAAAAATAGGAGAATAACAGGTCAACGAACTCAAAATAACAAGTCAGCAAACTCAAACTCCATGTCCGAGCTCTTTGCTAATACTAATAAAGCCAAAAGAGTCCTCCACACATTCGGAAGAACTTGACTAAGGATAATCCCAAAGTGAGCAAAAAACTCCCTAAGAAGCTTCGGCAATGGGAACCTAAAACCCATAATAAAAGCTACCTTGTAGAAACAAACCCAACCAAGAGATCTCCAGTCTGCCCGCTCCTTGGGGTTTGCTACCCTCATTTGGTATTCGTCCAGAATACCAAATAGGGTCCTGATCCTTTCCAAGTCAGTTTCGATCAACTTGGACTTGATAGATGATGGCAATAAATACGTTGGCTGAGAGGGAATGCTCATACTCGCAACCAATTGAGCTTTGATCGGACACCCAAGTCAGCTCGCCTCAGGGACTGACAAATCACCTCCCTCCACATTTATCGTCATAGCAACTATTGTTGTAGGAATATTAGTAATCCTAAGAGATGATATCACATCCGTACCCGTTTCCTCAGGCAAATCCATCCAATCCTCTAAGCGAAAACCTTATTCCATCTTTCAACAAACACTAAATCCGCGCGGAATATTTCACACGGATTAATCATATACAAATTAAGGTGTTATCTTTTTATTCTAATTCTTTTTAAAGCAATCTTCTTATTTATTTTCATTTTTTGTTTATGTTTTTAACCAAAACGATGAACATTCAAAACCCAAACCCATTGTTTTTCTGGAAAACTAAAACAAAGCAATTATTTCTACAAATTTGGCTTTTATTTATCCTAAAAACATGATTTTCTAAATATATCTTCAAAACTAAATAAACCAACTTCATTATTACGTATTTTAGCTACCCTTTTTTCATAGAAAAAACACCTTTGCACTTAGAACACCAAAAAAAAAAAAAACACAGCAAGTATATTCACAATAAACCAAAACGCTATAAACTCCAATCCAAAACAATACAATGACGAAACACGAAATGAAGAAGAAAAATAAACAACTAACTTGTAAAGGGTAAGAAGAATGGCGCCGAAGAAGACACCTAGGAAACAATGGCGACAGAGCGATGACAAGAGAGAAAACAAAAGTCTTGAAGAAGAAGGAGAAGCAACAATGATGATTGATATCTGAAAAATGGTTTTAAAAAACCTCTTCCCTTCTACTCTGCCATGCGTCAACAATCAAAGTGACTAGCTTGATTCCCCATGGGAAAGCTATCCTTTCCGCTATCAACCTATCGAAAAAGAACACTTGTCTGAAGAAATTCCTGTCTAGCTGAGGGTATCAGCATTATTCCCGCTTTTAAAGTTAAATTTCTCGTATAAATATTGCATACAGAAGAAAACAATCCATCTTTAGACTCGGCTCGGACCTGAACCCAAGGGGCTAACTGTTAGGGTCAAAATTCTTACTACAAATATGGGCTTTAGAATCAAGCCCATTCAAATTAGCTTCACACGGAGAGTTCTACTCAGAACATATTTGGTACAAACCCCATTATCATTCCAAATAGAAATATCAGTCAAGAAAAGATATTTTGTAGACTGAGCGGACTTAGTCAATATCTCCATACAGAATACTTTTCAAAATTCAAAGAATAACACGCCGAAATATTTTCAACTGCCTTGATTTACTCATTGACCGTCCAATCACATGAACGGGATTCCTGGGTTGTTTTCGAATCAAGAAGAGCACGACTGAGACTTCAACGGGAAGTCTCAAAACCCCATAAAATGGAGAAAAAGGGTCATTTACAAGGGCATATGCATTCTGAAGTGAAAAATCATTAATAGAAAAAGCTCTTAATTATTAAAATCTACGTTGCCATTAGTTTGCCATACTCTAATCCCCTCATACTTCAATCATCAGTCTTACTCACGTCCGTCCAAATTCCGATCGCTGCCCCGATCTCCATTCCGGACGGAGTCATTTGCTATTTTTCAACTACGATTTGGTATAATCATTTCATTAGTACGATATTTATTTTTCATTCATTATTTTATCCTTATTCATATCACAAACTAACTTGGACATCCGGTGACTTTGGCCGACACCACCTCAGTGTCAAGGTTGTCCCGATCATTCTTTCTTATTTTTTGGTTCACAGATTATTGATGCCTAAATAAATTTAATTGTAGATTTAAACATCTACACTCTTTAATTCTAAATAAAAAAAATTTCTGATTAAATATAGAAATATTTTCAAGATTTTGATGGATTTTAAAATATATTTAATCTTTTTATGAAAAAGTATAATCAAAATAGTTTCATGCAAATAGTTTCATGCAAAATGCAGGAAAAAAAAAAAGCGCACAAAATGTCAGGACAAGGCGGATAAAGGGTGTAGGGTTGCTTTGAAATTTTGGTGAAAAGTGATTTTGGTAATATTTTTGTATATTTAGCATCAACTTCTTTAATTATACTTTGTTTATAAAAAATAAATAAAAATATCTTAAAATTACTCCAAATATTGAAAAATCTAAATATATTCACTCAGAAAATTTTCAAAATTAAATAAAAAATATTTTAGAACAATTTCTCAATATATAGTAATTTCTTTTTATAAAAAAAAAAAAAAAGTATAATTAGAGTGATTTGATGCAAAACTCACCAAACAATTGCTTAAGACTTTAATGTGAATTACTTAAACTATTTCTAAATCATAATAATAAATAGGATAATAGCATTTAACCCATTGTATATATTTTTTTTCTCCCAAAGACACACTACTAATAATCCTCAGTTTAGAAAATGTTTTCAAAAAACCCTTGTATTTACTCTCCTCCTAACCAAGGTTGTCAACTCATCCATTCAAAAAAAAAAAAACAAAGATTGCCAACCCATAAAATAAAACATGAATCGTTTTTTTTAAGATTTTGTATTGCAAAATAGAATGAATAGTAAAATAGAAGATTCACTTAATATTTTTAATTATTATTATGCACGTAAATTATATTGTATTGTGAATTTTAAAAGATATATTTATATAATATATGACATATATAAATATTCAACCATAAAATATTACAATAATATGAAATTTATTATGTTTTAATATTTAAAACACATATCAATCTTTAATTTGTATGAGTATTTGTATTTATTTTATTATTATTTTTAAATGGAAACGAAATAAAATGAATCAATTGAGTTTCTAAATTGAACGGAACTTGAATAGTATTTTTTTTTGACAACAATGCTCCTAACCTCTTAGAGAATCTTCGATGCAATGTTAAATATTTGTACTAATTCTATATTTAAAAAAAAAAAAAAAACTTTTCGAGAGCAATGTTAAAAGCTGTGGTAAATTTGTAATATATTATACTTAAGTCCAAATCTAGCCTCATGTATAGTATATTTTAAATTTGTCACGACAATAAATGCACATCCTAATTACAAAAATATCATTAAAAAAAATAAATGTTCATTCTTTTTAATTATAAAAAATACCATTAAATATTAAATGTTAATTCTTTTTAATTACAAAAATATTAATTATAGTAAATAATTCTTATTTTTAATTATAAAAATATCATTATTTAATTTAATGCATTAATTATCTTGTTGACTTTTACGATTTATACTATTTTAAATAGCATTATACATTGGAGTATAATACTAAAATGTTATCTCAAATATAATATTTTATCACTTTTTGTACGAAATTTGAAATTGGATGACAAGTGCATTCGAGATGGTCTTAGTATTACCCATCATTTTATTCTTTAAATTTTGCACAATTTGCATAAATAAGCCAAAATATATGATAAATATCATGGAAAAACTTTATATACTTTTAAAAAGGGATATTAACTTTTTATACACTTGAGTTTTAACAAATATACACGAATAACCTTACCATTGTGAAGTGTAACAGAAATAACCCTGAGTTATTTAAAAACTCATTAATAATACCCTGGTTAATCAAAGTTGACCAAAATTTTGTTAAAAACCCAAAAATATCCTTAGTCAAAGCCAAATGAGTTTATATATTTTTGCAACCAAGGCCCTAAACTTTTTGAATATTAAGAATTTGATCCCAAAATTAAAATAAAAAAAAATCTATTTATTTTTTTCTTTCTTTTTTTTTCTTTCTCTTTTTTCTTTATTTTCTACTATACCCAAATAATTAAATTTATGTACTTATTGTCAATAATTTAGAATTTTTGCATTATAGATCCCAATTTTTTTTTGCATATTAGGAATTTAGTCCCGAAATTAAAAAAAAAAAAAAAAAAACTATTTTTTAATTTTTTTTTTCCCTTTTTTTATTTTTTTTTCTTTTCTTTTTCCTTTTTTTTTTTTTTTTGTTTT
>WUAT03392005.1:0-10237 GCA_010015005.3 Ulmus americana
AATTAAAACATAAATAAAAATTCATTAATACTCGTAAAAAATATAATTTTTGAGAGTAATATGATCGTTACATTTTATTTATCTTCCTGTCAAAAAAAATATAATTATCTTTAAAATTACATTAATTCCCATATAAAAAACAAAAAATTTGAATACATTTAGTAGATTTACAATCCAATTCAAGTTGAAATTCCCGATTCTATAAGGTGGATTCCTAATTCAAGTTTTACATTAGGAATTTGATTGTATATTGTGTGATGATAATTACTACTGAAAATGAAATAGTAACATGATAAATAGTTGCTCTTTTCTATTAGAAGAAAGAAAAAAAAAAAAGAAAAGAAAAAAAGGCATGAAATAATTTTCTCTCTCCATCATGCTGGGTCCTTCCAACTGTAAAACAAGCTGATTCTCTAATTTTCTTTGATAGTGATGGTAGAAACATGTTGGACTGTTTTAATTGGGCACTGCCACTTGAAAGGTGGCTTAAAAATGGTGCTAGTCACCCAAATTTCTATGTCTTTTTCTCACTTAATTTCCTGGTCAGCCAATTAAGTTTAGAAAAATTATGGCATATAACTTTGTTTAAGCAAAGACAGCAGTGTAATGACAACGTTGTCCTTTTCATTTGAACTTTCTATGAGAATTCCACTTAGACTCTCCGAGGACAAACCAACCAAGGAACAACAACAATTTCTACGAAATTTGGTTTTTGTTATTTAATATAATGTTTGACAATATTAGAACTATTTAATTTGGAATATATTTGGTTTCCCACATCTCGTGCAATTAAATATTAATTAATTGAATTGGTTATCATCAAGTGAGCGTGTGTTTGATTTTTGACTTCGCAGTAGCAGTGTTGATCTTGAAATTATCAACGCAAAATATATTATTGTAGACTAGTACTATGTTGTGGTTTGACAAAATGGACTTTAAAACTTATTAAATAATAATAATGGGCTTAACCGCTTAATTTTAACAGTAAATAGTAATAAATAAATTATAAAATAATTATTTCGTTAAATATATAGAATTAGTATTTTAATAGTAAAATAGTTGAATAGTTATTTAGTTATACTTTGTTAAAAATAATATTTTAATTTATTTTTTAAGATTAATTAATTATTTATTAGTATTTAGGGATTATTAAATTTTAACATAGTGATTTAAAATGTCAATGTGCATCTTTGAAGTGCAATTAGTTTCGTAGTCTAGGTAGTGTGTCAAAGGAGAGGGTTAGACTTGAGTAAATTACATGTATATATTATTCATGCCCTACTTTGAAGCTTTTAAAAGTCACAATAGCATCACTAATTTTTTTTCTCAAATTTAGCTCATTTTAATAAATAAATTTATGTTATACAATAAAATTCTATACTGATAGCTGAAGAAGCAGAGGGAAATGGCAGCTCTAGTCAAAGAGAAGAGAATGCTAGTTTAATAAGGGCATACAATAATTTTTTTATTTAAAAATAGATCATAAAGTAAATTTTAAGCTGCTGTAAGTGATGGAGCCAGAATGCAAATTTAATAGGGGCATATGGTAATTTTTTTTTTTTTAAATAGAGCATAAAGTAAATTTAAAACAAATCATTAGTACAATAAATGTATAACAAAAAAAAAAAAAATTAAATGAGGAGATAGTGAGAGAAAAATTTTAAAAAAAGGATAAAATTGAAAAAATTTAAAAAATAATACAAGTAGTTTTCTGAAAGAAATATTTTTTTTGAGTGGGGGTAAAGTAAGTGAAAACTTTTTTAAAAAGGGATAAAATTGAAATTTTCTAAAAATAATACATGTAATTTAAAAAATATATATATATATATATATTGAATAGGGACAAAATAAGTGAAAATTTATTTTAAAAAAAATGATAAAATTAAATTTCTTAAAAATAAGGGGAGAGGTGCTTGAGGATAGTGATATTCCCAAATAACCCCAAAATACTACTAAATTGGGTATTGGGTACTTGGTATTCCAAGTCCACAAAAACCCAAATCCCATATTTTGCTAGTATGCGCACAAAAAAAGAAGTCCAAAAGAACAACTACTGAGCTTGTTGGTATTTTAATTGCAAAATACCAAATTATAATACCCAAAAGAACTGACTTTATATATTTAAGATATGATTTTTGTTAGGACAAAGATCATAATGACCCTTCAATTAGGGTTGTGGTCCCATTTTAGCCCACGCTTTTTCAAAATGAACCAGAATGGCCATTTCAAGTGAATAATTGGCCATTCCGTCTCATTCCATCTAATTTCTAACAGTTTAAGCTAACTTAGAGGGCCATGTTGGTACCACACCCCTGAATAAGGCACTTTTACTACTACTACTACTACTACTACAAAAAAAAAAAAACCTTTAGGCTGCGGTCTGAAAACTGCCATCTATTCGATATTGTGGCGGTTCATAAACTGCCATCTAAATAGATGTCGTATAATGTTTTCCGTTTAGGTTGCGTTTATGAACTGCCTCTGTAGAGACTTTTAGGCTGCGATTTTTATTTTATTTTATAATAACCGCCGTTTATATTTTAAATTAAAGTTACAATTTCCCCTTTTTATTTTTTAATATTAGGCAACAGTTTTCAAGGTCAATTTTATTTTTAAAATAACAATTTTCAGTTAGATTTGAACTCAAAATTTTAATGATCCATGTGTCAAAAATATATAGCCCATAAATTTAAAACAGATTAGGAAGAATATTTATAAACGTGATACTTTAAGTATATAAATATTACAAACCGTACAAAAACATATATTGTAAATCAATAAAGAGTAATTAAAGCTACAAAATCCCTTACAAGCAATCTCAAAATCCCTTAAAGTCTTCAAAATTTTGCCCACTTGTCCCTTTCCAGTGTCATTTTTCTACAAAATAAAGTAATTGGCTAGATTATGTGCTATAATTTGAGAAAAAGAACTCATAAAGATACAGAAATAAAAGTATAAGTTAGAGGGATTATTACTTCCTTCTTTTTCTTTATCTTATTTTGCTTCTCATAACCAATATTAATGTACTCTCCCTCGCAATTATCACAGACATAGACTAGAGGGTCATCATTGTCCCCCTCAACGTCTAAAGCGGCTACACCTTTTGAGAAGGATGAGGTCTCCTCAATGTTTTCACACACATCTAAAGTATCAAACTTTGTTTGTTTATGTGTGCAAACAAAACTCCAATTTGGGTTGCACGAATCTTTGATATAAAAACTTGTTTTGCTTGAAAGGCTAGAATAAACGGCTAGTCACAAAGACCTTCCTTATTCAAATTGACAAGTGTGAATCCATTTTCATCCACTCTATTACCAATATTGCTGTCCACTCATTGAAATTTAAGCACAGAAACCCTAAACTATGTGTAATCCATCTTCCAAATGTCATCAACAATCCCATTATAAGATATATTCGTATATACTGGATTTTTATCTTTCGCACTTGACACATGCAAGGCTTGCGCAACCAAAGTAACTCCACTATTTTGAACAGTGCTCCATATATCTTTCATTCTTATAAAAAATTGGTATCCATTTACTATATAGGAACTATATCTGTATACATGCACTTTTGGTCTGTCCGCTAGCCACCTGGGAGTCTATGACACTGTATTGTTGGGATTTGACAACTCTTTTAAGATCTGGTTCCTAAACCATGATATAAAAGTACGAGTATGCTCATTTTGTATCCATTGCTCCCTTCTACTCTTGTTGGTATTCATACGCCTCGCATAGCCAAATTTTGAGTAACGTAAGGAACCAACTTCGTAGAATTGTGTAGGATATAAAGATTAGCTTTTTCTAATTCCACGGGATCAATAATTACCATCTTTAAGTTGGAGTTACCCCTACTATCTACGGAATTAAGGAACATGTTGCTTGGTATTCTAATAGCCTCACAATCATGCAAGTATTCTATACAAAATTTCACAGCTTCTTCAATTATGTATGGCTCCACAATGCATCCTTCAGGTCGGCGTCGATTCCTCACATACCCCTTCAAGATTTTCATGCATCGCTCCATTTTATACATCTATCTTGCATAAACTGGCCCACATAGTCGAACTTCTCTGACTAAATGCATTGTCAAATGGACCATGATATTGAAGAATGATGGAAGGAAATACTTCTTGAACAGACCCAAAGTCTCAACAAGATCAAGCTATAATTGGTCTAACTTTGAGGGATCAACAACTTTGCTGCATATAGCATTGAAGAAATAACACAATCTTGCTATCACATTCCGCACACATTTCGGTAATACATTTTGAATTTTTATTGGCAACAAATGTTGCATTAGAGTGTGACAATCATGAGACTTCAGATTAATCAACTTTAGATCCTTCATTTGCACTAAACTTATAACATTAGATGAGTAGCCTGATGGAACCTTAACCTCAGACAATATGGTGCAAAAGTCTCTTTTTTCTTACCTTGTCAAAGTGTAACACGTGGGAGGAAGATAAATACATTTATTCTCTCTCTCTTGTGGTGCTAATTCTTCTCGAATACCCATATCTACAATGTCTAACCGTGTGTTGAGACCATCCTTCATTTTTCCAGGAATATTAAGCAATGTGTTGGTAAAATAGACTGTTTCTTCCATTTTCTATCACCATTCCCAGACATGACCCCTTCCCAAACTCAACATTGACGCCTGTAACCATTTTGCAAATGTCGTCATAAATTATTGTCGTAATGCTCTTTCTTCTTCGCTTTTCTCATTGAAGGCTTTATGTTGTCTGCAAAATTGATGACTCGAGGCAACCATCTACGATCTCTCATGTATACAATCTTCTTACCATGTTTCAATTGAGACCCACAAGTACCATTCCCACAGACAGGACATGCGTATAGCCTTTGACATCATACCTCGACAAGTTTTCATAGGCTGGAAAATCATTAATGGTCCACATCAACATAACACGTAATATGAATGACTCTTCCATGTATGCGTCATATGCTTCAACACCCTTGAACCACAATTTCTTCAAATTGTCAATCAATGGAGCTAAGTAAACTTCAATACCATTACCCGGTTGTCTAGGCCCGATATCATAAGATCACAAATCTTCTTTTCATGAATAAATGAGGAGGCAGACTGTAGATAACAAGTATGATCGGCCAAGTGCTATGAGTTGAATTAAGGGACATTATGAGGATTCATACCATCTGAAACAAGGCCCAATCGAAGATTTATTGGCTCACAACCAAACTAAGGATAAACGGTATCAAATGCACTCCATCGTGGCAAATCAGCTGGATGTCTAAGTAGACCATCATTCTTCCTTCCACTTACATGCCAAGACAAGTTTTAAGCATGATCTGCATTTCGGAAAAGCCTCTTAAACCTTGGTATTGGTGAAATATACCATATAAATTTGGCAGGAACTGCACTTCTCTTGTATCGTGACTCGCCGTATTTGGGGAAATAATCTAACCCCTGTACTCTTCACCATGATATAAAATGCAATCATTGGGGAAAGCATGTATTTTCTGGTAATTCATACCCATACTGGGCATAAAATTTTTTTTTGTCTCATACAATGACTTAGGTAGTTCATTTGGCTCGAGAAGCAACTCCTTGATCAATTCAAGTAACTCTATGAAACTTTTGTTGCTCCAACCATTACTTGCTTTTAACTTGAATAATTTGACCAAAGACGACATCTTAGTGAATTTCTTGCAACCGGTATACAAAGGCTTCTCGGCATCATCCAACAATTGAGTAAACTATTTTGGGTGCCCGAAAAAATCTTCTTCATAGTCGTTAACCATTTCTACCAAGTTATTGATAAGTCATTTATTTACGTACTTATTAGGTATTTTTAGTTTGAAATTTTAATAGTTTTAGAGTGTTTTCATATTAATTATCTTTCTTTTTAACATTCTAGGTGCCAAATAGACAAAAGAGCATAAATGAGATGTTTTCTAGGAGTTTTTGGGAGGAAATAATGTAATTGGAATGAAAGGCGAAGATAAATAATTCAAATCAGAAAAGTCGGGATAACTTATGCACATATCTTAGTGTTTTGACCATAACTTTCACACACGATGTGCAAATTAGGTGAACTTGGTGTCCTTGGAAAGCTAAGAGAAAGATCTACAACTTTTATGAAAATACTAAAAATAAATTTTTAGCGTTGCTACACCTAGCCTGATACATACACCAACATGGACCGAGAGCACGGTGCCGCAGCATCCAAAGACAAAGCCATAGCGCCCAATCGTTGATTTGATGTTATTTCATATCTTATCTCTTTGTTTGAAGTTAATTTTAAGCCAAATTGGATGAGATTTCTTCCAAAATTACCCTTGAACGTCCTAGGGCTATATACAGGTCCAATTAGGGTTATTTGAGAGAACTTTTTGGAGAGCAAAAAGATTGAATTGAAGAGATTACCTTAGAGAAGACTTGAAGCATCCTTTGTTTATTTTCTTCTAAACTTTGGTTTTCAATTTATGATTGTTATTAATATTTTTATTTAATATGATAATGAACTAAGTTTTTATTCTAGGTTTGGGATGTAGCCCAGCCATGATTATGTTTATTTGAATAAATTATATTAATTTTTTACTACACTATTTTATTTGTGTATCTACAATTGTTTAATGCTTTCAATTCTTTTGGATCCAAGTTTTGAATGATTGTATGATCTAGGTTGAGATTGAGAGATGAAATCTAGATTAGATCAGTATAGTAGAATACTTTAGGCTGAATGATGGTAGAGATACATTAGGATGATCTAAGAGATTAATAATTGAATCTATAATAATTTCATATTGAACTTAAGAAACTCTTTAAACTTAAATTCACATAGAGATATGATGTGTTAATATTTAAGAGTGAATATAATATTATTAAAGAGAAAATATTAGTAAATTGGGAAATTAAATATCCAAATAAAGTTTAGCTAAAATAATATAATTTATCAAATGCATATGAATAGTTGGTGTGAAACCCTTGGTCTTAGATTTGTTAATCAATTGAATCTCAGATTTTAAACTCTCTTTAAGTTTTGTTAATTTAATTTCATCTACTCAAATTTCAATAAAATCAAATTGTATTAGGAATAGTTTATTTTGATATTTAGTAACTAGTTGTCCTCGTGGGTTCGACACTCTACTTTCATTTTTAAATTACTTGACGATTTAGTGCACTTGCTAAAATTATGCATCAAGTTTTTTACGCCGTTGTCGGGGACTACTTTTATTTTACTAATATTAATGTGAATTATTTCTTTACTACTTTGATTTCGTTTTATTTTATTTTCTCTCTAGTTTATTTTATTTTCCAATTTATTTAATTTTATCATGTTATCTTTATTTTTATTTTTAATTTATTTTGGATTTTATTTTTGGTTTTTGATACTTTGTGTTGTGTTTTTTAATCATGACTATGTACGTTCATCCAGTTTGAACAATGCTAGGTGAGAGGAAGATGTAACATGATGATCAAATATTGAGTTTAATAGCTTCAGTGTGCAACCTTCCAACCAAGTGGAAACAAAGTATACATCCGACGGAGTGAGAAAATTGCATATTAAATCAAGGCCACTGAGAAGTATCAATTGGAAGCCTCCTTGACATGCATCATAAGAAGAAGTTTAACTATAAATTTTAAATAAAGCGCTTCTTGGGAGGCAACCCAAGTGTTTTTGAAAAATGTTAATGTTTTGGTTTTCTTTTATTATTTTGGGATATTTGCTATTTTTTATTTATTTATAGTTTGGTTATTTTGTTTAGATTAGGTTTTATTTTTGTTTGGTTTAATTTTTAGTTTATATGTTTTTCTTTGATAATTGTGTTTGAGTTTGAAGGAGCTTGCAGTCGAAATTGTGTTCTCAGGTCCAATTTGTTTGTCAAGTTTGGCCATGAAGTGGTAAACATACCGTTTGTAGGTTTTTGTGTTAGCTTTCCAATGCCTACAAGAATCAGGTCGTTTGGACACCTACAACTCCATCTCAAAAACAATAGACACTACTATTTCAGAATTTCGATTGTAATTCAGGGACGTATTTCTTTACCTTTTACATCTTTTATTTAATATTGTAAATTAAGGAAAATGTAGATTTTAATTTTGGGGGAATGGATAAATTCCTTAGCTAATAATTAATTGAAATTTTTCGATTTTTGAATTTTTTTGTTCTTCAGGTTAATTTATATAGTCGATGATAATAATTTGATTGAAACGACACATGATTATTAAAATGAAATTTAATATTACTTATGTTTTGAGGATAGTTTGAATGTTTATTTTGTATTGAATTTGAAATTCGATGTAAATTTAGTATTATGATTTTGAGAATTATCAAATTTTGCAAGCTTAGTTAGAAACATTTTATTTAGATAATTATGGATGATTTTAGATCTCGCCAAATTCTAGAACTTATTTGATTATCACTTGAGATGAAATCCTAGATTTACAAGTTACTTAGGAGATGATTTAGGTCGTCTTTGGATCGTTTGAGCGTTTCTTATTGTAGACAGTAGAATTCTACAATTGAATTTTTTGTGTGAATAAGGCCATCGACAACCTATTTGACCTGTGAGACAAAGAAATCAAATATTATCATGAATTCCTTGACACTAGGGGTGTGCCGGCCAAAGGAACTCCGATGGTCAAGTTAGATAACATAAAAGAGGATAATATCCAAGAGAATATGTAAAGACATAACAGCGTTACTGTGACTGGGAGATTTGGGCGCGGTGAAGGGTGGTGTTTCCCATTGAGATAATTAGAGAAGGAAGGATCAGAGATGGAGATTACTGGAGAATCGTTGGCACCAACTATGGAGAAATCAGAGAACATGGAGAGCTTTCAAAGGAGAAAAGGGAATACCAAAGATCATATGTTAGATCTGGGAATCCAAGAGACCATCCCCCATTGTGGGGAATGCTCCTAGTATTTATAGGAATGGGGGAGTTATCAGGGCTCTTAATGAGGCAATGTGAGGGGTCAGCAGTTACACTCATTAAAGGAGACTATTTGTTGGCTCTATACCTGGTAGAATGAAGAGTCTCATGCTGACGGTCATAATGGAGCATTGATGATCCATCAAGTGAGCATTCAATGTCATGTAACCCCCAATTGATGAGAAGTTATGTAGAGTGACCTGAAAGGCCAAAAGACATCCGTTAGAGGTTGACTCGGTTCGTGGGATGACTCAACCCGTAGGGTGACCCGAGTTGTAGAGTGACCTGACTCATAAAATGACCCAATCCATCGAGCAGGGTGTATCGTAGAGTGGGTTGACCTATAGACTGGGCTGGCCTGTAGAGTTGGTAGCTTGTATAATGGGCCATTTTGAAGGATGAGCCTTCTATGAGATGGGCCTTGGTGTAGAGTCAACTATAGTTGAGCCATGTGATAGAGCCAATAAGCTTAGGTGTAGGACCTGAATTGGTCTATGGCATAGAGCCAATAAAAATAGGCTGTGACATTGAACCCACGTGGGTGGGTCGTGACATTCAACCCAATCGTAGTATGACGTGGTGTCGAGCCAGTTGACCTATTGAAGGGTAAAATGATCAATACGGTTTTTTGCCTATACAATTTTTCCCACTCTCTAATTTAGGGGTTCTAATATTAGAAAGTAGATAAACTCAATTTTGAAGACTATATGATCGATTCAGAACCTTGAAACAAACAAGTAGAATGGAAATTGAAATGTTTGTTGGAATGACGTGCCATGTGGAGTTGCTTGGAACTAGCAATAGCATAGTGTAAGAGTAGTGTTGTTGGATGAAACGACATGCCGTTTGCTAGCTATGCGTTTTGACTCGACATAGTGTCGAGTGAAGTGTGTATCAATGTTTGGCTATACGTGTTATCGTGTAGAGCCTTTGAAAGGTGACATGGCAGTTAATAGGAAAGACTTGTCACGTGGATGCTTACGACAATTCGTTTCAGCTCTTGGGCTCTGATGCATGTCGAATGCAAGCACGGCGTGAGGTTCGACTCGATGCGTATCATTTAGGTGCAAAAGTTCTCGTGTGAACTCGTGAAGTCCACGACAAGTTACATAAGAGCTAGAGAAAATCTTCCAACTATGAAGAGTATGACTCGACATAGTATCTTGTGAACACCAGTGGAGTGTTCTGGAGATTGATCTATTATTAGGCTTTGGCTCGACATGATGTCGAGTGAAAGGAATTGACTTTGAGAGAGTTAGAACATTGATATGAAGGGATCCCAAGGGGACGTGACTCGACACGATGTCAAATGAAGCCAA
>WUAT03392116.1:0-10235 GCA_010015005.3 Ulmus americana
AATACAAAAAAGAATATGTTTTTTATAAATCGCAAAAATTCTATATAAAATAGGTAATTAAAGAAATAAAATTAATTTTTTAAATAAAAAAATTAAAAAGTTTTGAATATATTTTGTATTCAAATACTATTTGTTCAATTTTCTTTATTTTTTCTGTTTTTTCTATTTGAATATAATTTAAATTTTATAAAAAACATTTATAATCTCTATTTAAATATTTAAAATATAAATTCTATTTAAATATTAATAATACTACAAAGAACATGTCGTATCTGATGAACATATATCAACTCGGTTTCATGATACATTTGAAAATGCATTTTTGTTACCATCCTATTACCGCTATCAAAAGAGACTAGCTGGTTCATGTAAAATAGTAAAGCTCAAAACTTGTTGGGAGGGAAGATCTCTACGTGTATAAATTGTCTTCTCTTTCACAAAATAAAGATTGATAATAAAAAAAAACTAACCACAAAATAAAGCCGACAGAAGAAAAGCAAATATGAAACGCACCATAATATTGCATGCGATTTTCTTATAGAAATAAAAAGAATAAACATGGATTTTTGTTACGCTGAGAGGGACACTTCCTGGCTTGCTGAGCTATAAACCAAAGCTTTCGTCAGCGCTTCTCTTTCCCCAGTACAAGTTTCTTTTTCCAAACAGAATGTTCAAAAACAAAAAAAACAAATTAATTTTAAATTTTAAATTAATAATTTAATTTGAAAATAAATTAAAAAAAAGGGTGATTTTCAGTATTATTGACTATTGAAGAAAGATAAACGTATGTACGTTTAGTCGCCTTCCCAAAGGACAATTCCGGAAATTCGTATCTCCACTTGGAGCGGCTTTATTTTGTCATCTCTGCCGCGCGTGCTCGACACTTCACGCTTTCAAAATCTCCATAATGCTTTGGATACTCTTCGCTTTCCTTTTTGCTTCTCCTTTTTAAGCTTGCATTCCAAATTTTGAAACATTCTCATGAAAATCTAATAATTTTGTGTAATTTTCTTTTTATTTCAAAAATCTCCATTTGAGCGCATTATAGTTTAAAATGACAAAAAATTATTTATATTCCAAATAAAAAGGAAAGATTTTGTCACTGATATGTTATTAGATACTATTTAAAAAATTTCTATTAAACAATGCCAAATTAAAAATTTAAAGAGAGTATACTGCAAAATTTTAAACAAAATAAATAAAAAATTTCAAAATGTATTTTTATACATATAAATTAAAATTATAGAAAATAAACTTAAAAATTTCACTAAATTTTCATAAAATTATATAAAATAAAAATGTTGTGGAATAATTTTCCCCTACATGCTGACACAGGTACTAACCAGGAGAAGGTCTTTCCTGGGCGAGTGAAATCATGCAGAGGTGCACAATTTGCGCGCCCCCAGTTACGGACTCGAATTCCTAAGTGAGTACCAACCTGAATATGCAAAGCCTTCAAAATGCGATAACATAATAACTTTCAGTCAATACAGGATTACTAACAGCCTAAACACGCGTTTTTTTTAAAATGGATGCATGCCCTTGTACTTACAAAAAGGCAATCTTTGACATTATCCTATTGGCTACTGCTAGCACTTACCTAATTAGGATTGTTATAAATATCTTCAATCATAAAAGATAAAGATATATTATTTTTCACTATTCATAATGTTGCTCTCCAATATTCTCTCTTATTACTTCAGCTGATTTAAGTATTGGAATACTATCGGGAGATTAATTCTCTAACTAAAACGGTGACTTGTCTTGACCAAGAGGCGAGATAATAATGTTAAGCCGGAAGAGAAATCTTCAACAACATAAAATAAAAAGTTTAGAGTACATATATTCGTTAACCATAACAGAACTCTGATGTTTATTGAATCTTCAATTTAATTTTTTATTTTTAATGTTAATTGCCTATACTTTTGCCAAAAGACCATGCGCGTTATAAACAATAATTATATTTTCTTAGAACAAATCTTATATTCTCAAGTCATTTTAATCATTTCAAGCTAAATTTTCGTAAACCAAACACCACGTCACTTTTTCACAGTCCTACCGAAATCTCCACTGGTATCAATATTGCCAAATAGGACAGAAAACTGAATCTTAATGTACGGCGCGTGGTAGAGGCTACGTAAAGCGTCTTGTATAATCATTATCTGCATTTTAGTCAATGCTTTTTCTTAAAGCCATAAAAAGAAAAGAAAATTAATATTTTTGAAATTACTAATACACCCTTTAGAGGAAAAGAGAGGGGCCTTGGTATTCTCTCTCTCTTTAATCACAGCCACAGGGCAGGCCGAGATAATGGGTTAGTGTGGGGCCCATTGGGCTAGAGAGTGCAAAAGTGAGCCCCACAATCACTTTGTCTCCCTCTTACCCTTCACTTTGTCTTCCTCTTATTATACATACAATTTTTAAAAATATATTATTATTATTTTTGAATGTTTTGGAATTACCTGCCATGGTGGAGTGACACGTGGCGGTTGATGAGAATGGTGAGGCGGTCACGCGTGAGGGGCGTGACCCTACCACTATCGCATCTGGCAATTCGCATGATGAAACGGAAAGCGTGATTTCCTCTCAATTTCCACCTTAACGGTTGCTCTACTGTACCTCTCTTCCTCTTGCTTTTTTTCTCTTGTGTTCTTTTCCTTTGGAGCTTCTGTCTCTTTCCCTTCTCTTAAAAGAAAATGGCCACTATTTATGCATAGTTGTTGAAATTTTTTTTTTGTTTTTCTTTTTTCAGTCAATTTCTGACAACTTCCAACGAGTAAAATTGTCAATTTTATTTTATTTTTCTCACCAATAAAAGATTACTGGACAAATTTTATTCCTATCGGTTCTAATTTATTGTCAATAAAATATTTAAAGTTTGGAGATAAAAATTATCGCGATGTCAATTTTCGAAGACGGGTCTAATAGTTTCAGTAGCATTTCAGGCTACTTTTTTATGACTATTGTGTGTTTAAATTTGTCAATAATAAAAACACCAAATCTTATTATTTTAGAAAAAAATTAAATTGTATGAGCCATTCTAATACCAAATTTTCAAATAAATGCTAATCTTTTTTCTAAATTTTATATAGGATCTTTTTTATCAAAAAAAATAAAAATGTGACACTACTCTTACGATATTCAAATTTCAAAAAAAAAAATTTAAATTTTCATAAGTCAAATCAAAATACTGTTACAGTAATAGTATTCAAATCATCAAAATACTAATCATGTTTAAATCACTAAAAAGTTGTTCAAATAATAAAACGAACACCGCACTATAACAACATTTTTATTTCTCGAAGAATATATTATTTATAGAAGTAGAAATATATTATGAGTTCGGTAGATAAGTGTTCCTATCATTGTAGAACTGATAATGAAATGATAAAATTCAAACCCAAGATAGGTACAATACGTACTTGTATTGGACAACAACAATATTCCAAACAACAATGTGAGAGTCTATCTCACTAATGCCAAAACTTGAGGTCCATATATGCATAAAAAATTCCCACTTGTTCGTCCAAGTTAGAGGGAAGTTTGTTTATAATTTGAAAATTAAATTATTGAAAATGCATATACAGATTATGATGTTGATATAGCACTATTTTGAATAGAAATATAGCACTTTCATATTTTTATGAGTTTGAATTTTTGAAGCAGCTATCTCCATGAGCCTAGCTACAACAAGAGGCTATCTCCATCAGCGTAGCTACAGCAAGAGGCCTCTCTTTGAAGTTTGAAGGCACTCTTCTCGCATTAATACTAAATAGTTCTAACTTATAATTAGCTAGCTACACGATTGGAAACAACACATCGCCATTTTTTTTCGACTGTAACTATAGGTTTTATAATTAATTAGTCAAGCAAAAACCAAAGAAGAAAGAAAGAATGGATACAATATTGTTTTACAAATTGATTGTGACAACTTAGCGGCCGTTTGGTAAGTGCTTTTGCGTTTTCTAAATAAGACATTCTAAATAAATTTTTTATTTAATTTTGAGTATTCTAAATAAATTTTTTATTTGATATTAATAATTTTATATAAAAACAAATAATAAAATTTATGAGATTTGATAATAAAATAATATAAAAAATAATTTTTTATTAAAAAAGTGGTCGGATTTGTTAGGAACAGTGCCCTATAAGCATATTTAATTACATTTTGTTGTTGATTAATAAATAAAATTATATTTATTTTATATTTGTTTGCATGTGTTATTAGTAATACTTAATAAATATCATGAAAATTCCATGATTATTATTGTGACCTTAAACTTAATATATAATAGTTATATATATGAGGATTAAGTTTAAGGATAATAATCTAAAACAGTTTGTAATAAATAATTAAAGTTGGAATCTTTAATTGAATAAAATTATTCGTACGGTCCATTACCATTAAGAATGGAACAATCTTATATAGACCGTTAATGTAGTGATATTAATATCGAGGTACTTTATATAATAAGAATATATAGGTTTGGACCAGATAAAATATGAATCTCTAATAATTTCTGTTATGTATAGAGCATTCACATTTATCAATTCGACAATCATATATATATAGAACAATCTTAATCATGAGTATTTAACAGACTTTTGTTTATAATGTTATGTCTTTTAATTTGCTTGGAAAGGTTTATAATTTATGATAAACTATAACTTTGTATATTGGAGACATACTGTTATAGATAGCTGGGAATGATAAATATAGATAAGGAATCCATTCCTTCTAAATGAAAGTTAGAAAAATAGTTTTCTTGAGTGATAATTCGAGTCTTGAACAATAGAACGCTCAATTCATAATAAGATTGTGAATTAATTGTCCATTAGAGAATTATTAGAACTCAAGGATAAAGAAGTAATTAGAGAGGTTAACGAATATTGAACTTAGTTCTAATTATGAATTATTTATGGAGGATTGATCTATATATAATGATTATATCAATGGACTATTCAATATTTTCTTTGAATAATTAATTCTATAATTTCAAGAGTGCAATTCCAATTTTTAGTGGAGTAATACTGTAATTAATAATTTGGATATATTAATTAAAGAGATTAATTAATTATCAATTTTTTTTGAGCTTGAACTATAAGTCTATAGGTCCCCTTCCCATCTCTATAAACACTATATTGAATATAAGGAATATCAAATGATAATATAATTAATTTAGAATTATTAAATTTTAAATTAATTATTTTTACTTAATAAGATGTGATGCAGGTCGCATATATATGCCAATACAAATATTGTATAATTATTGAACCTGAATTAATTAATTGTGAATTAGTTAAATTTCAAATTGACAAATATCAGTATTTAAATAACGTGATTATTTAATTGATAAATATCAATATTTAAATAATGTGATTATTTAATTTATTTGCTTTTTATTTGAAAAAGAATTATCTCATTTATTTTGTTTAAATTTTGGAAATTCAAAATATTTAATTATTGTTATTTTAACTAATTAAGATGAATGGTTAGATTTAAACAAGTATTATGGTTACTTCTTTATAAAAAGGTTTTTGTCAAACAAAATTCATAGGCAGCCCAAAAGAAAAAATACACTCTTGTTTCTTGTGTGTTGAGAACACAATAAGAGCAAAATTAAAAGAGTTATTGATCTTGAGATTTCTAGAGACGCTCACTCGTGTATTCATTGGTGTGGAGGCTTGACAAGGAAGATCTTTGGTTTGAAGAGAAGCCAACATTATCTCCCAAACATTTCAAGGTAATTCTTCTCTTATTTTTGTATTAATATAATATTCATTTATAATAGATCTTGGCTATAAAAGAGTTTTATAATTTTTTTGAAATATACTTGGCCACCATTCCGCTGCGATTTTGATCTTTTGATCCTACAATTGGTATCAAAGCCTAGTATAGATCTATATTGTATGAATAAACCTATTTTATGAAATCATATTAATTTTGATGTATGTCTAATCAGTGGGCACATATGCATAAGATTTATTTTTAATTCTTATTTTATGGATATATGTTGTTCATATAATGAATGGATGAATGGTTGACAGAGTTTGGTCATTAATTATATGTGTTGACGTAGAAATTTGATCAACGGTCAAAGAAGGACATGTAAGCAACTCTCTCCGAATAAGCGTGGTGACCTGGCATCATGTCAGGTCAAACTTGACGAAACTGACGGCATCTACGCGGTGATGGTGTTGTCGAAGTTGTAAGATTATTTGTAGCGCAAAGAATAGTTAGAGGTTGGGGGAGCTATTCCCCCGATTACACTTCAATGCTTAAGTTGGCTAGGGATTTATGTAATCGTTTGAGAGAGAAAGAGCATCAAAAGGGTTTTTCACATGTCAAGGCAATTTAGAGTTTTGTCAGAATGTAAAGAACGTACCTCTGGAATCAAATAATGAGGGTATTTATAGAGGTTTGAGAGAGGAGACAACAAGAAGTTGGAGTTATTTTCAAGGAGAGAAAATAGGTTCCACTCTTGTTGTGCCATGTGTCTTTTTAGGACATGGGACACCATGTCACAAATCATGGGTCTCTTGTAATGTTGATTACAAGGACTTGTTTGCTTATGTGTCACTAATCAAACATTGATCATTTGAAATGGTGAGTTTGGGACAACTTAGAATTTGAGATATAGCATCTCAAATTGACTAAGTATTGAGAGGCCCTTTGAAGAGCTCAATGATCCGAAAGGAGCCGAACATAGAGAATAACTCATCACGAGCGTATTGGATGGACTTGATGAAGTACTAAGTTTGGGAGTCGAGAACAACGAGCGAGATAAAAGAAATTGCAGCGTTTGTGCCGGGAAGTCAATAGCTCACCCTAGCCTAGCTGGGCTGGGCAGGTTTGCAGCAGGGCATATGGGTGCGCGACAGCTGGGGTTGCGTGCAGGCAAGTGTACGAGTAAGAGGCATGCATGAAGCGGGGTCTGGTTAAGCTGGCATGTGCAGAGCGAGGACCTAGTCGAGTTGGGCAGCTCAACAAGCTGGCCCTGGTAGGTCGGCTTGGCCAAGCTGACGTGGTCGGTAGCAAGGTATGCGGTATGACTGGGGCACGTGGGTGTGCATGGGCATGCGACGTGACTTGGCGCGTGGGCGAGCAAGCAGGCGTATAGGGAGCTCAGTCGTTCACAGGCTGGCTCGAGGGACTTCGCATCAAGTGAGAATGTGATTCAGCTGGCCTAGCCTAGCTGCTACCTTGGCCGAGCTGGCCTGGCTACTACCTTGGCCAAGTTGGCATGGCCTGGTTGGGCTACGTTAATTGGTCTGGCCCGACCTGTATCGCACCTCAAATTTCACTAAGTCTAAGAGGATAAATTGAGACTTGCTTTGACCCAACGTGAGAACAGACAATGGCATTTAGTTGTATGCCGTTATGATCAAGACTTCGGGATACCAACCTGGCATGCGTAATTGCCAACTCAGTGTCGACACAATCTACCTGTTAGTCATTCTTGAATGATCTGGATGCCATGTTAGTTGTGACAAAAATCCCCATAACAATATTAATTAGTCCTTATCAATCCAGTAATTGCAATATACTAACATTATGGTTTTACCAAAAAAAAAAAAAATTCTAACATTATGGTTTTACGGGTAAATTCTCTAGTAATTCTAACATATGGTACTAATGACATGTTACTCTATAATAAGATTTAAATATAACACAAACAAGGAGATATAAAAAAATAAACTAACTCGAGGAAATATCTTGAGATAAGTATTGGTGTTTTGAAGAATAAATAACCTTCTAAATAAAATATAATTTTTAATATACGAAATACAATACTTTTATATACAAAATATTTGTCCTTAAGTGCTTGAAAATTTACATAGAAACAATGATTGTTTGTTAGTATTTTTAGGTATTTAGGGCTATTTGTGATAAATATGCAAAGATATTTTACAAGCATTGTTTTTCAGAATCACAATGTTTTTGGTGTATTTTCAAGTCTTATGAGCTTAAAATGAACAATGGTGAGGTGAGCCAAGAAGTTGAGGATCAAAAGATGTGAAAACGGAGGTAGAAGGTGGAAAATTGGAAAAATCAGGGCTCAAGGTTGTGGCGCCCATCAAGCTGAGCCGCGGCGTCCATGCGTTGCCTAGCACAAAGACCTGTCATATGCTCAAGGCCATGGTGCAAGCCATGCAAGGCCGAGGAGCCCATGTGTGTGCCCCAGGAAGAAGCTGTAGCCCTAGCTCATGTGCCATGGAGCTCATGAGTCATGTCGTGGCCCTCGTCCCCTACTCGCACCCAATCCATCCGTGTATTGCTTGGTGTCGCAATGCTAGGCCCTATTTTGAAATTTCTTGTCTTTATCTTTTAGGGTTAACAATTTCTTTAGCCAATTTGTTATAATTTATTTTCAAAACATCCTTGTACACCCTAGATCTATAAATAGACCTCATTAGGACTTGAGAAAGGAGTTGGAAAATTATTAGAAGAGGAAAAGTTGAATAAGATTCGAAGAATAGAGCTAGAATCTCCATCACTACAGCAACCCTAATTCTCCTAAGCTATTCTTTCCCTTTCTATCTTGTTTTTCCAATGAATTCTATTATGGTTTTTTTTTAATAGTAATGGATGGTTAAATGCATATGTGATTTGAGGTGATTCCTAAGCCCTACACATGGTTTTTGTGATCAATAAATTTTTGCAATTTCTTTTTGATTATGTTGTTAATTCATTGGGTAAAAGCTTATTTTATTCAACGATTAAGTAAGAAGAGATAGGGTTTTACAAGTTTGTATTAATTCCATGAATTGATATAATCAAAAGGTTAGAAGGTCTGAAAATTATAATTTATAATCTAGGAATTCACGTCTAGTGGTGGTGCGTGAACCCTTGATCACATTTAATTCATATAGTTTTCAACTTAAGTTAATTGCAATTTATTTTCTTTAGATTTCGTAGTTTTCAACGAATCAAACGCCTCATCATTTAGTTTGATTTAGTTTTTTTTTTTCATTCATTTAGTTTAGATTAATTTAGATAAGAGGATTTCATTCATTTAGTTTAGTTTCATAACATTTACATTAATAATTTTTCAGTTTCACAATCTTCTGCGGGAAAGATCCTTACTTGCATTATACTAAACAAGATGACACAAATTTAGGTTAGAGTAAGGTATTAAATTGATGTGCATTTAATCACCGATCATTTTTTGGCTCCTTGTCACCGAGCATTGTTTTTAAATTAACTTTTTATTTGCATATTTGTTATTTTTAGTTTAACTCATTTTTATTTTTGTTTTTAATTTTATTGGTGAGATGGTAAATACCTATCATCGTAGGTATCGAGCAACCTACAACTTGAGCTCAAACATCCAATTTGCACCTATTATATATCTCTACAAATATTTAGACCAATCCTTAATCCACTACTACTAACAAAAAGTGTAATAGGAGATAGTGTCAAACCATTGTTGTTTCCAATAAATTGAATTAAAAAAATTTATAAAAATGGGAAATAGGACAAACTTTGTACGATGGTAGGATTTTGGCATCGGTTAACACCTTTTCTAGGAAACAACATCGGTTTTGAACCGACACCAAAAGTCTGAGCATTAAAAAAAGTGCGATGTATGTGAGGATGGTGGTGAGGTTTGGAGTTGGTTTTCATACAAGCAATGTCATTTCTCTATTCAAAAAGGGCATCGTAGGCAGAGTAACATTTGGACAAAAAAATTGATTTTCAAGAACTTCGGCAATTTTCTTCTCCTCCGGTTGAAATCCAACCACTCTAATGGCTTGGACTTTCAAAATACTTCAATTCTTGCTACATCTGAGTAAGGTAAGCATTTTAACCCTTTAGCTTTTAATTTTTGAAAAATATTTAGATAATATGAATTTTCTTGAGAAATAACTGATTAAATTTTCTTTTGTTGATAAATTATTGTTAGAATGTTATGTGTAATCTGTTATATGGATTAGAATTTAAAAATAAGGATTTTAGAGCTTTAAATTGGTAAAAATTAAGATTTTAAGGTTTTGCATAGAAAATCCTAATTGTTGCTTAAATTGTGTTAATTGTTGCTGAATTATTGTCAAAAATGATATGGGGAATCTTGTATAGTGAATAGATTTGTGCGATTTTATTTTAATAGGTTTAATTTGAGGAAATTACCCTGTTTAGAATGCAATTCCAAAAACTCTTCCGCTTTTCATAGTTATACCGTACATAATGAATATAATAGCTTTGATAGGTATAATAACATTATTTTTAGGAG
>WUAT03392227.1:0-10233 GCA_010015005.3 Ulmus americana
AGAAATAAAATCAATTTTTAAAAAAAAAATTAAAAATTTTGGATAAATTTTGTATTCAATGAATCAGATACTATAAAAAACACCTATTCTCTCTGTTCAATATTCAGGATACAAACTCTATTCGAATGCTGCGAATACTATAAAGAACAGGCTCATTAATAAATAAATAAAAGTTTATTGCAGTTACGGGTCTCAATTTTTAACAAATTGGGACATTCAGTTCCTAACTTTATTTTTATTACAAACCCCCAAACTCGTTAAATTTGGGCGAATTGGTTCTTTTCATCCAATTCTGTTAGTCAAATCCGTTGTTGGTGAAAATTAAGAGTATTTTAGTAATTTTTTAAATTGAAATCATAAAAAAACTAAAAAAAACACAAAAATTTCCTCAACTCAAATTTTGATGATCTTCACTTTGGGCAACCATTGAAAACAGTTTAATTTGCCCAATTTCCTTCACTTCATGCCAAAACAAATTTCTTTCATCTCCCACTTGGAAGAAAATTTTGAAAAATAAAATTCCTTAATTAGTTGTAAAAGCAAGACAATAGACCGACTTTTCTTTTTATTTCATTTTCCAGGAAAATCTCTCATTTTCATTGGTTTTCTGGAAAATCTTTCTCGTCATCTCTCCTTTTCATTGATTTTCTAATATTGCAATTATTTAAATAAAAAAAAAACACACATTGGCTTAGAAGGCATAGGAGCATCAGAAAACAAGCTCATTTTTGAAAGTTTGACCTTGCCATTATTCCAGGGAAAGTTTACCAGGCAAACTGTCAAATGGGCAACACATAATCAATATGGAGCTTTCTCATATTAGACATCCAAACCTTGTAGCTGTGCTCCGAATATTCGATGAAAATGTTTCCTCATCTATAAGCGATGTCCCAATGGTAAACCCATGACTTTTTTCTTCATCCAAATCAAATAAAATCCACAAATCCAAATTCACAAATCAAAAACCAATAATAAAACAAACCCAAAAATCAAATGCACAGATTAAATCGATGAATCCACAATAATTTACGAAAGTTCGATTCGCTGGTGTGGGGCGGAGGGTGGGTTTTGGCGTTTCGCACGGTGGAAGGCCAGTGAAAGATGGGTCTCTGGCAGTTTGGGATGGATTTCTCCGGGTGGTGGGTGGGTTGCACTAAACCCTAATAAAATCTCTCTTAATTTTTATTTTAACTTTCTTTGATAATTATTACATTAAATTAACATACAAAATTTGACCTTTTATTGATTCATTCTTGTTTATCCAAAAATTGAAATTACAGATGTTATTATGAAACTATTCATAATTTTTTTGTCTCTTGTCCCTGTAAACTTTTTAAGACAATCATAACCTTTAACAGATTAAAATGATAGGATTAGATAGCATTTTGGGGTGGTGAGGTTGGGTTATATCGTGACTTGAGTGTGATGACACAGGTTTTTCAACCACAACATACATCATCATCAGTTGCCTCAATCAAGCAAACTGAGGCTTAAGCCTCAAGGCACAATGCTTAACGCTCGGGCGCCTTCTTTGATGCCATAAACAACATAATAGATGATTAATAAACCTTACAGATATTCTAAAAACTATTCAAATACCAACGAAATCAAACTTCTCTACAACTATGGTGCCTTTGTTAATATCAAGTCATGACACCCAAAACAGAAAAATTGTATATGCAGAGGAGGATAATGGGTGCGCTTTGTTGTGGAAAAACTCTCCGGTGAAGCCTCATTGATACATGGAAAGGAAAATTCTCTGGTGAAGCATCATTGATACAGAGAAAAGAAAACTATGCCACACCGGAGAATTACCTCGAAGAAACAATGAGATTAAAAGCATAACAACACTACCTTTGCATCAAAGGAGCGATGAGATGGAGCCAGAGTTGGAACAATTTATTCAGTTCTTGCTTTTCGGCTCATCAGGTCATGGTAATATAAGAGCACACACATAGGTTGACCGAGAATACAGAAAATGAACCAGAACATCATATTTCCCACCTGGAGATAGAAAAATTACACGGAGGATCAAGATACTTCAAAATAATTTGTGTCGTTTCTTTTCTAGTTATATAAAAGTAGAGAAACTAGACACAATATCCACAAGGAGGAACAATGTAACTGCTAGTCAGAACATTAACTTCCAGCAAAATTTTCAACAAAACATATGGCAGGTTGCTTGAATACAATTATTGGCGCATAGGCCATTAACGTATTAATTATTATTCAAACAACTGCCACATGCTGTTTTTCCATCAAAAATTTTGACTACCAATGTTCTGACTACGAGTAGTACCCAAAAAAAGTGCACGGATAAACAAAGTAGAATTAATGGATCATACTGGGATTGGGACTAAGTTCAAACGTTGTTCATTAGTTCTTTAATCTAATGCCAACTTGGAAGCAAATCTTAAAGAGTAATGGCAGTTTATCGTGTGAGAGCATCGTGAATCAAAACCAACATTCAGATGTTCAAGTCTTCTAGATTCTTATCTTATTGATCACAAGTAGATTTCTTCATAGAATATGGCCCTAAAATTATGACTGAAAAGTTGAAATGAACAAGACCAAAATACCATCCATAAAAATCAACTTACCATTGAGCTTCTGAACTTTTCTTGCACATACTTTGTCAAGATGATCAATGGAACCTGAGACAAAAAATAAATAAATAAACACATCTTGTTCCTCTTGTTGCAAGTTCACCAATACTAGTAGGTGAAAATCATATTACAAGGAAAGAGACGGGGGCTAGGGTGGTGGAAAGGAGAACAAATAGGTTCTATAAAATATAGAGGGCATGCTCTCAATTGAGGGTAACAGTTATGTAGGTGAGGGTAAAATAAGCAAAGAAGTAGTAGTTATATTTTACCTGGAACATAATGCAACTAAAAGCCCACAACCTGAACATGTGGCAAGGAACAGCAACGCAGAGCTGAAGAAGGATGAAAGTAGTATTACATGCCACCATCAGTAAATCGATGCAGTTGAAAGAAAGTAACATAAGAAAATCAATGTACAGTATATTAAACAAGCATATCATATCACTGTACCAGTTGTGGGAGCTTAAAGAATACCTTCGCATTCTACATTCTATTAGCAATCAGTTAATAACTACCAAAAGATACTGTTACCATAATAACGGCATTGCATAGCCCTTCAACATTGATCTTGATATCAACAAATGTAGTATACTCAAGAGCTACAGTTATAATTCATAGTAAGTTCTAAACTTTAGACAGAACCGTGATTTTATTTTTACTGTTGAAAAAATACTTCACTGCTCTTCTATGGTGGAAACAATGTGCATAAGACTGACAACGTGACATTTTAAATATAAAATAGAGATGATTAAAAAGCAGCCGTCTTTGACAACCAAATAGTTGAGAAAAATCAGAGACGATAATTACATAAAAAAGGGAAACAAAGACAATGCAGAAGGAAGAGACATACCTCATGTAATATGGCAGAAACTAGGAATGAGATTACCAGCGCAGCTTGCTGAATAGAACAGAACAAGGAAAATCTATTTTAGAATTACAGTAAGACCTCTCTATAGTAATACTCTATATAGGAATAACCACCATGTAGTCTTAAAAAATTCTACTTGGGCCAATTATAAATAAGAATAAACTCCACATCGTAATAAGTTATAATTTTTCTAGATCCCGTTTTAAGAAACTTGCCTCCACATAGTAATAATTATCTGTATATTAGAAAAAATATATGATACATTACATTAAAGGTTTAAGATGAAATAAAATATTTATCTAAAGTTGTTTGAGACAATGATTTATTCTTTAGAGTTGTTACCACATCATTAATTATTAATATAGTGCATATTTTACCTCTATACCACTTGCACAAAGGATAACTAAGTCAAAAACAATAATTTTGTAACTACACCTCTATTAAGTTATAACCTCCTCGTAATAATAAAATTAGTTTGCTCCTAACATTATGACTGTAGAGAGATTTTACAGTATTTACAACTTCCAACTAAAGTACAAAGTCAGGAATAAACATCTAATATTCTAGGAAGGAAATTAATTAATCTCTCTCTCTCTCTCTAGTAAGGAAATTAATCTCTCTCCCTCTCCCTCTCCCTCTCTTGGAGGGAGATTATATAATGAGGCAAGGTAAAACGACAAAACCCTATCAAATATCTTTACTCAATGAGTCCTACGTTAAATAAGAGTGGAAACCTTAATACATTAATATAAAGTTTGGGTCACTCCACTCAATAGGTTAGCCTTTTGAGATGGAAGCTCAAGAATCTAATATGGTATCGAAGCCCAACAAGCTCAAAGGAGCAATCAGTCCGAAAATGGTGAGCCAAAAAGAGCCGCCAAGGGATCCAATTCATTGATGAGCTAAAAGAGCCAAGACTCTAATAAAGGTCACATACCACATGTAGCAGATAATTCTTGCTACAAGTTATATTGAGTAACAAGTATCCAAAGTACCAAAAACATATAGAAATACTAGTGATTATATACATTCAAAGATGAAGAAATTATACGTCCATTAATACCAAGATAGATTTATCAAGCAGCGTTAAGATTCCAAGACAGAAAGGGAATAGATTACCCTAGGTATTCCATGCCGTAAGCAGGGAGAATACACATGGCGAATCATCCATTTATGAACAGGCTGTAATCAAAGATAACAGTCAGTAGAGTAAAAATGTCACCAAATGTGCTATAATTTGAAGGTAATGAGATTACAGGACAATAGGCTATTGCAGAATACGGATTTGTGTGAACATACTAGTATTGTTATTCACCATTTTCCATATCAACCACAATTCTTTTATAACAAGAGAAAACAAAAAAGAAAAGAAACAAACGCGATCCAAATTTCACCGAGTAAAGAAAACATACCATATTCCACATTCTCCAATACTGATGACAGCCACGGAACAAGAGAAAAATGCAAAAAACACTAGTTACTGATCCTCGCTAGCACAGAAAAAGAACAAAAACAGAATTCAAGTGTATGAGACCAACCTCCTCCACTGTTTGTGCATTCCACCAATCTTTATAGAACTCCCGATCACCAAAGCGAAGAATCTCAGCAAGTATGTTTAACCTGTATTAGCAACACTGCATCTAAGCATAAGAGTTCTTAAAAATAAAAATAAAAAATAGAAAAGTAACTTTAAGAATTTAAAGCTTATATCACCACAAGTTTGTTATCTACAATAAGCCACTACACACACTAATAGAGAAACGGTGGCATGAACAGATACTTCAGTAAAGCAACTGCAAACATACCAAAGGTGAAAAAGGCTGTAGAACAAACAAAGCCACACATATAAATGTGGAACTGAAAGCTTCAAAATCCTCTCTATGGCATACAACAAGTTCCCCTTGAAAGGATGTTGAGAATTCCTAAAAATAGGAAAGATGTACTGGAGGAAACACAAAAGTATTAGAATATGGCACCAATCACAGGAAAAATGGGAATAATTACATTTTCTAACTTACTTGTTCTATAATAAAACCCATAAGTCCCATAAAAATTATCAACTTGACAACTTGACGGAACACCCAACCCTTTCGAATATATGCTGTCCGCGGATAGCTCAGCTGTAACAGTAAAGCAGCAATGAAGTTAAACAAGTTAAAAAGAAGGCTACTAAAGTTACACAGGGGATACAGGACAGTTAGACCAGAAAATTTGAGCTGCAAGTGTCATGCCCTCTAAAAAAGATGGACAAGAAAGCAACAAAACAGAAAGGGGCAAGTGAAGTGCACATGCACAGGTTTATCTCTTGCAGAGAAATTAAAGTTCATTACCTGGTAACACAAAGTAGGAGCAACTATAAAATATGCCAAGCTTTTGAGGTTGACATCGTAATTGTAATCCACATTCAGAGAACTGGGCAAGACTTCTCCCTAGCACCATTAAAGGATTATCAATATAAACCAATGATTTTTCATTACATACAGATGATATCACATTAGAAAAGTAAAGTAGAAATGAGTAAGATGAAATTGTAAGAAACAAGAAAAGAAAAAATAAGTTATTACTTTTAAAATTCATTATGCACAACTTTATTTAGGAGAAAGAATAATACCTTTACTACAAAAGTGATAAAGTATGTATCCATGCATTTATTTATGTAAGTACTTATATTTATGTGTACTTCTGATTTCATGTTTATGATTATAAACGTAATCTTAATACTAAATTAGCAGAATAATTTTATAAAATTATGATTTGTCCACAAACATAAAATAATATATATATATATTTCTCTTCTGTCTTTTATCTATTATGAATAGGAAATAATTCTCTGATAAATGGAAATGAATATAAACAATTTTACCTTCTCAATTGATTTGGCAAGTGATCTCATATCATAGTTTACATGCGCATAGGAGACCAGTTTCAACCACATGGTACAAGCAAAGAGCATCAACGTAACACCAAATAAAAAAGCAGAATCACACCTGTATAACATAAAGTCATTATTTCAATAAAGTATTTTCACTTATATCCTTGTTCTAACCAATCAATATAAAACATATGTAATTAACAGTGTGTTTGGTAGAGGTGAAAAGGGAAGGGAAAGGAAAGAAAGGGGTAGAGAGAAACAGGATGGAAAAAGGCTAAATGAGTTGTTTGGTGGAAGAGGAAAGTGAACCAAAGAGAAAATGGGAGAGAAAATACGCAAATGGGTCCACCAAATTTTTTCTCTCCTAAAGTGGACGAATTTTATAATGAAAAAAGTCAGACACGGTGCAATTAGGTACCACCATGACAAAATTATTTACTGATCCTTCACTTTAAGACAATAGAAGAAAGATAGATTGTAAGTAGAATAGTTTTTCATCCATCCATGTTTACCTCCAATATCAAACAAAGAGAAGTAAACATATTTTCTTTCGTTCTGTATTGCCCAAACAACTTAAAGGAAATACATTTTATTATTTCTTTCTTTTACGTTTTCTATCTCTCCTATTTTATCCATCCTTTCCATTTTTGTTCCCTCCTACCAAACATAGCCTCAAATCCATTAACCTAATTCTTCGTGGTATTCTCTCGGGAAAATCTTTCGAGTGCTAATAAAGATACCAGATGAAGAGATCAATAATGGAGAAAGGAACGTCTAATCACATTGAAATAAAAGTTATTAGAAACTCACCTGAGAATAACCAAAACAGGATACAAAACTGCTGCAGTAGAAATGATAATATGAAGACAAATAACAACCTGCAATAATACAAAATTATTTTCAAGGAATAAAGAAAGCACAACATGGATGAGCAACTTAGAATGTGTACTCTAAAATTTAAAGTATCTCCATGCTTCCTTAAAAGGACAACATTTTTCAAATACATATGGCAAAAAAATCAACATAAAAATTATTTGAAATTTTACTTGTAGTTGTTAGACTTGGATCACTTACAGGTTCAGATATATACTTCTTTTGGACAAGCTTCTCAACTATAAATGCAGCAAGCGGTAGTATTGGAAGCGCTACGCTGCAAAGAAGATCAGAGTGCAGAATAAATTCTATGTCAAATACAAACATCCACCGGTTATGTAGTTCTTAACCAAACAGTGCAAGCAAAATCCGAAAATATAAAAGAAACATTACCAACACATGAAAAGAGGCCAATCTCGCAATGATTTTGAGCTAAACCAAAAGCCACTTCTGATTAACCAGCCATACTGCAAGAATAACCAAAAGATAAGCCATCTAATTCTAGTCAGGGCCTGAAGGAAAATTTCCCCCAAAAAAATGGAACTCAGGAAAATTTCCCTCGAAAAAATAGTACTCTAAATGTAAACTAAGAACTTGCACTCCAGACAAGTCACAGGCACACACATTGACATAAATGAATCACCAATAGACAATAAAGAGAAAACGGACCACAAACCTTCATCAAATTCTCAATAATGAGCCTGCTGTTCACAGAAATAAGTATTACTATACAGAGGTTGAATAGACCTGCATGGCTCTGCCAGAAAATGTAAATAAATAGTTAGCATTGCACAATTTAAATTCAACTAAAATGCAAAGAACCATTGCCTTCCACCCCCATAGTTGAACTAATTGAACTTACAGCTTGCTTCACTTTATTTGTTTCTCTATTCACTAAATTCATGTGTGCTCATTTCTATTGAGCTAAGTAAATGGAATACTAACTGAAGCATCTTCAACATTTTAGTCAAAACCAGAGGAAGAAATCCAACAAGTGAACAAAAAGCAAATTTCCTTACTTCAAACGAAGTAGGTGAAAAAAGTAGGTGAAAAATTCTCAATTTTTCCGAAAACCCACGATACATTAACTATTTTCAACTAAAGATTCAAACTTCGAAAAAAAGATGCTAGAATCTTCAAATGCAATTACGATGCTACGCGTGCTTAAATCATTGGTAACAAAACTTACAAGTAAAACGCAAAACCATAAGCAAGCGCTACCTGTCGGAAGATTTGGTCGGAGCTCAAAGGGCTCTCTTTCACACACCGATGAGTAGGAGCCGATGGCCGGTACGAGAATTTCTTAGCCGACAACCCCGAGCTTCGATCCTCGCCATTTCCATTCCTCTTCTCAGCTTTCTCCTTTTCGTCATTCTCCGCAATCCGATCCCTATCGCCAATCCTCTCCACAGAACCACCATCACTAGACGAATCTCGGACCGGATCGTTCAACAAACTCCCAGCCTCGGGAGAGTTCGCTCCGGAAGTCGAATCCGACACAGCTCTGGCAGAACCAGCTTTCGGCCTCCTCCGAATCGAGCCGTTGAGATCCGAGCCAGCGGGCGGACCGGTCAAGGTGGCGGTGGTGCCTAAGCTTTCCGGCGTAATCGCCATTGAAGAAGCACCGATTGATCCAAAACTCCACAAACCGACTTCTATATATCTCTAAAAACACAAAACAAAATTACAGATTATATATATATATATATATATACACATATATATACAATACAAATGAATTACAGAACAATGAACGGAACAGGTCAAATTGGAAACAAACAGTACATGCAAAGAGGAGAGAGAGAGAGAGGAGAGAGAAGGGGGTACATAAGCAGAGGCAAGGTTGAAGGAGGAAGAAGAGCGAAGCGAAATTTCTCGAAGTGGCGTGGCGGTGAATGGCTCGGGCTTTGTACCCTCAAAATCAGAGACAGGCAAGAGAGAGAGAGAGTGATGTAAGAGGAGGGAAGAAGGGGAACAGAGAAAGACGAGACAAAAAATAAATAAATAATTATTTTTTTATTTCTCCAAAAACTGAAAACGGCAGGTGATGCCTGAAAGGTGTTCAACGGGGAAAGGGAGAACGTAGCAAAAAAGCCTAATATGACCAAACGTAGCTCCCAATAAAATTTCCAAGTGAATTTGAAGCTTTTTTTTTTTTTTTGGTTTTTATTTTTTCATAGGATTTCTAGAAGGAATGAATAGCTTATTTATAATCAAAATTAACTAATAGTTTCATAAGATTACACATAATTTTGATATCTTGACCTTCTTTGTTTCTTAATTCTTCTTAAAAAATTTACTTCTGAGATATTTTGTTATATATTTTTCAACTACATTCCACATGATTTTTATGAGAATATTATATCGTTATGTGAGAAGATTACTTTTCGTTATATAACCATCTTAAAGATTATAAATACTTTGTTTATAAATTATTCTTTGCGTGATTTTCATTAAAATCTTATATACATGTTGGTGTTTTTAAATATTTCTGTTTATGAAATAAATAAACTTCATAAAATAGATTTCAATCGTAATAAATAATCATTTTACATTATATATTAACTACTTTTATACTTATAAGTATAAAAATGATAATATTTCAAAGATTAATGATTTACTTGTTTTTTCCTTACAAATAAATATTATAAGAAATTAAGATCGTTTTTAATTAAAAGATAATACAGTAAGAATTGACGATTATTCTTTTCGTGATTTAAACAGTATTTTGGTGATTCAAACACGGTATTTAAACAATATGCTGAAATGTTGTTCTTTTTGTTATTTGAATCATAATTCAAATAAGGAAAACAAATAATAATAATAATAATAATATGGTGTTCTTTTCGATATTTGAATTATAATTCTAAAGTAGTTTTATTTTTCATGATCTTTTTTTTATTTTTTTTGGTAACGAAAGATTTCATTAAATTCTAATAGCAAGAATACAACGGAGAAAATACTCTGAGATTTGCCTAAAGTCCAAATTCTATCAAATGTATGTCACAAAGCAC
>WUAT03392338.1:0-17247 GCA_010015005.3 Ulmus americana
AAGTATTATTATTTTTATATATTTATAATAACTATATATATATATTAAATAAATAATTATATATATAAGGGTTAGGGCTAGAAGGGAATAAACCCTCCACATTTGAAGCTCCACTGTTTACTGAACAAGAGGGAGAATGAGGAAGCACGCGATCAAGGTCGACGAAGACAATGGGTCGATAGTGCCAATAGGCTAGCCGTGGAGCATGGAGCACATCGTCTCCACCTCGGCCGCACCTCCATCTCTGATGACAGGTTCCATCTAGACGAAGGGAGGCGACAGCGACAGTGACAGTGATGAAGGGAGAAAGAGGGACGGTTGGCGGCGGCAAAGGTGACCCTCACCAACCAGATCCATGCAACCTACACAGCCGTGACGACGACAGCGATGGCCATATCCACGCGACCCTTATCGGCCATATCCACGCGACCCTTATCGGCCAGACCCACGTGAAGGCGACAACGACAAGTGATTTGGGTGTTTGGTATGATTTGTAATGTTGCCATGTGATTCTAGTTTTAATTTTTGATTTGGGGTTTTTGTTATTACGAATTGGATTTTTGATTTGTAATGTTCTGGGCATTTTGATTTGTGTTGTTGTGTTGGATTTACTATTTTAATGAAATTTGATTGTGTTTGGGTATTTTTGGTGTGCAATTTCTTTTTTATTTAAAATACCAACATAATAGGTAATAGTTTTGAGTGAAACCTGCCACTAAAAAGAAAGAAGATTTTTTGGCCCAAATGTTCACCTAAAATTTGTGTGGATTTGCATGTTGTTATTTAAAGTTGAAAATTGACCCAAATACTCCCCTAAAGTTGTTGTTTATTGGTATTATATGCAATTTCGCCCAAACTTCAGGAGCATTTTTTTTTTTGTACAAATGTCAATGAACAATAATTTTTTATGGTATTTGGATCAATTTTTAATTTTAGGCAACAACATGCAAATTCGTGAAAATTTTAGGAAACATTTGAACCAATAAGTCAAGAAAGAAATAGTGGCGATTCTAATTAATATTTAGTGGCACTCACATACATAGTAATTCCTGAACTGTAATAATGGCTTTGTTCTTTTCGTTATTGGATTGTAATTCTATTTGAAAATTTTAAATTTTATTACTATTCACATATTGTTCTTTTCGTAGTTACTATAGTAATTATGTTATAATAGTACTATTTTTCTTCAATTTTTTTTTTCTTATAGGACCTACTATTAAAAATAATGATAAAGTAATATTATTTAAATTATTAAAATATTAATTATATTCAAATTGTCAAAATATTCACTTAATTGCGAAATAAATATAGCGAATATCTCCGAGGTAGCGGTTTTAAAATGCCACGTAAATATATATTTTTTTAATGCAGTGATTGCGGTTGAGCACTTTAATTTATAAGAAGTAAGAAACAAAAAGATCATGAATGAATATATTCTACTTATTTGAAAAAGGGTAAAAATCAAGCCAAATACTGTTCATATTCCATTTCCAATTTGTAAGAGAATTAAATGATTCGAACACTATTGTGGGTATACACGATTGTGAGCCACAAGAAAAATGATATTTAGGATATAGATTGATGATTTTAGTGTTGAAACTTGAAACTTTCCGGGTGGCATGACTATTTTGGAAGTACGTGAATCGAATTTCAAAGTAAAGGACAAATACTCTAGCTGTACGAGTAGACTCTAATAAAACTTTTCGCGTTGACATGATTCCCCCTAAAATAAATAAATAAAAATTAATTGGGGCATGATCTGCTACAAGCTAAAGTGCCTTTACATGTCAATCTTCTATAAGTTTTGTTAAGGGATAACATCGTTGTAGTTGCATGTGGTTAATGTTTGATAATTTCGTACAAAATAATAATACTCGGTGAAAAAACATATTTAAAATAAAATAAAAACATAAAAGTAAAATAAAAATGTTTAAAAAATCTTAAAATAAAAAACGCTACAATCAATCTCCTTCCCTCGTCAACTCCCCTCTCTGCTCGACATCTCCCTAACCCCTGCTGGCCCCCTCACCTGACATCAGCAGCCCCAGTCACCCCATCACCCAATACCACCAACAATATCTCCCCATTTTCTTAACATCTCTTGTTTCGGGTTTATATTTTTTATTTTAATATTAAGAGTATTTTTGGAATTTTGAAAATTTTAGTCAATTTTGAGTTTTGAGTTGATTCAAGATACTTGAGAGTTTTTTTTAATATAAAAAAAATTAATCTTTTTGTTATATTGAAAAACATAAAGTATTTTTTAAATATTTTGAAAAAGTAGAGGGTGCGAAAATATAATTGATGACCAAACTGAAATTTTAGCAATAAATTAGTGAGAGTAGATATTACCATCCTTTAAGAGCGGGTTTTTAATTTTAAGTATATTATAATTTAATTTAAATTAAAAATAATTCTTTTTATCATAATGTTATTTTTTATAGCTCTCTTTATTTTAATATTCTAATTTTTTATTTTTGGAAAAATAAAAGAGAGAGAATGAGAGAAAGAAAAGAAAAATAATGTTTAGTCATAATACTAATTATAATTCGAGTCACAATTAAATTATCATTTTTAATTATGAAATCAAAATTAAATATATAAAAAATTTCGATGGTTTCTATTAATATGGGCAAAGACTCTCTTTGACTCGTGTATTAATTTGATCTAAACTAAAACTATAAGATTTTCATGATATTTTGAAGGCTATATAGTCATTATTGCAATCTAATAAAATTAGAGTGATATATATCTTTTATAGGGTAATTCTTATTTTCATTTGCTCCAGCAATTAAACATTGAGTCGTCAGCGTGCTGTGCAAAATATAGGCATGTAAGCATCTCTTGTGTCCCTGGTGTGAACATGATGTCGATTGTGTTTCCATCCTGTCTTGGATTACATTATATAGCTTTTGAACCAAAGCCTTTGAAAATATCAGATGGAATAGGATTCCAATGGAGAAAAAATTGCATTTGGATACAACTTGTTTCACACTAGCTATTTCAAAAATTAAATTATATACCCGAAAAAATCTGAATTAAGCTTAATAATATTACAAAATAAATCGACAAGATAGCATCTTTTCATATATTATTTTGGTTCCTAGTGCTTTATAAAGTTGCAGCAATGATTTTGCATTTTAGTTCCTTGTGTTTTATAAAGTTACAACAATGATTTCGAGTATTGAAAATATTTTATTTTTCTGAATTTCTATCTTGAGTCAAATAAATTTTGATAGTTAAATATATGACTTGAATTAGAAAAATTATTATAACCAACCTAACATAATATTAAAAAGTTTAGATTAAAATAAAAATATTATTAGAAAATTTATCTTTTTTTTAGTGGACCTAAATTTTGACTAGGAGTGTAAATTTGCTCTAAATACCAAATAAAAAAAAATTATGATATTTCTTAAGACGTCTAAATTATTTTGCAATATCAAAAAATCACACGGTGTCAAACCAATATTTTCCCTACTAATAAATTCCATAATATTCCATTTTATTTTTATTCTTTTCATTTTTCAATTTTATTTAGAAGTTTCAATATTATCTCCAGGCACATTCAGATCAATAATGCATAGTGTTAGGGGCTGCGCAAATTGAGTTGGTTTGAAATGTCATTCAGAGGGTTGGGATGGATTCTAGAGTGCGCAAGGGTCTTAATACAAAAAGAATCATTTAATTCGGAGTTCAGATGAGCATTTTATGGCCAATAAGTCAACTTTGCAAAAGTGACGTTTTCTCTTGAAACAAGGCTAATGTCACATCTTGCTTTTTAATTAAGGGGGCACATGGTGTTGAGCTTCTACCACCCCTTGCAAATCCCGTGCTAAGTGAGCTCCCTACTACCTTGTCATGAGGAATAGTAGGACCTGTGTAGTGTAATGAAGAGTGTTGCCCACGTATCCTTGGGACGGAGAATCCTGGGGCAATATATGGGGCCCGTATAGCCCACTATTGGGTGTTTCTTCCTATGGAGAAGTTTTGTTGTGGCATTTGCTCTGTGGATCACTATGGCCAAATGGTGGACCACGGGGGACTTCTCTAGAGTTGCGTTTAGCCAATCGGCTTACGTGTGCAAAAACATGGGGCGGCTACACTTATGGGATTCAATGGCCACTAGGTATGGAAGAGGGCGATTCCATGCTAGGACGGATGATAGAACAATGGGCTAAGGATCACATTGCTCACTCGGGTGGCTTGCTAGTGTGCTTGTTGGCTTGCTTGCCTAGAGTATAGCCTAAGAGGGACAATGAACTCTAATAGCCATGCCACCAGTCTAGGATGGACTAGACAAGACTTGGATATAGAGTCGAGGTGCTGACTTGGTCTTGGCACATTATTGAGTGTTGACTACCATGAGTAAGATGCTTGTGGGCTAGTTGCACAAGGCGTGAGCCTTGATGACACATGGGAACCCAAGATGGGGTGAGTGTCTTGGTAGAAAGAACCTTGACACAACGAAGCAATAGTGGATGCTGCAAGTGTGGCTTGTGAGAGTAGTTCCCGTTCGTTTACTTCAAGGAAAAAAAGACGTGAAGGTCTAGCATTAAGACCTGGATGGTGATTAAGGCTGGCCTAGGCATGAGGTGTCTTGGCACCGTAGGGCGAAAAATTCCACTGCAAAGTCTCGGCTCATGACAGTTGGTATTAGAGCCTAATCGCCCTCAATAGAGGATATGATGGCTAAGCAAACACGCTAAAGGTTTCTATTAGCCAAGATGGTTATGTAGTACCCCCGGTATCACTAGAAAGGACCCAATGCTAATTACAATGATGCATGACGGAGAGTGTCGGCACATCATACAAATGGCAAAGGAGTCTAGAGACACAATATCAGTTTTGAAAGGTGCATAACGGAGAGTGTCGACTTATTACTGAAGGATATTGGGAAGCAGCTAAATAAAGGTTTTCACTTTTTGATAGGCTTTGTGCTAAGGTTATGGATGAGTTGTAAGAGCCCCAAAAGCACTAAAGTTTTCACTCAACCAAAGAGGCAACATAATTCGCAAGAGACACAGAAGCTTCAAAGGAAGGGTTGTTTGCTGCAGTGTTGCTCTTAAGATTTTGGAGAACACGTCAGTCGATTGTTTTTTTGGGAAGTTGCTAGCTATGAAGCTATATCAGAAAACGTAAAAATAGAAACATGAATTGTTCATCATGGAGTCTTGAAAACCCTAGTGCAGAGGCACTAAGAGATAATCCAGAGTTAATTTAGGTGGGACAAGAGGAGCACAGTTGTTCAAAAGTGGCAACCTTGTGTTAGGAAAAGGTTGAGACAACACCCATGAGGGGATATCAGTGCATGATGGCACTTGAAGCAATGTGCTAGCTTTCTAGAAAGCCAAGGGGGCTAGAGTAGCATGCAAGGTGGTAAGAAACCACACCAGGTAGCAAGAGTCTATGCCAAAGAGGGCTAGGTGTGCCCAGCATCAAGAGTATCCAACACACGCCGAGAGGGCCACATCTATCGAAGAGGGCCAGGTGTGCCCAGGATCAAGAGTATCCACCAGAGACCAAGAAAGCCATATCGCTAAAGGTTAAACATCGTCGGAAGCAAGAATGGCTGGGTTGCTAAATCACTGGAAGCGAAAATCATCGGGATACAAACTCAATGAGATTAGAATTCACTAGGATACAAACTCACAGAAACAGAAATCGCCAAGAGTGAAATTGACTAAGAATGTTAGAACACAGGAAGGTAAGAGTTCTAGAAGGCAACCAATGCAATTCAGATTGTGGGGGTTAGACTTACACTAAGGGGTGAATGGCCAAGAGTGCCACGTCTTGAAGGGGACATATCACAAAGTGGTAAATGGGCTACGTCACAATTGGGCAAGCTAGAATAGACCAAGAGTGTCACAACCGCGCGAGATTTGTTAGTATATGGGGGAGTACAGTCCAAGTGTGATAATAACACCCACGAGAGGTGGGACACTGCAAGAGCCAGTGTTTGAGCAGAACCTGGAGGGGGGCCATTGTCCATGAGAGACAGCTAGGGTCAAGAGTACCCGCATTGAGCAGAGCCAAGAGTGACTATCACATGTTCGTTAGGGACACACTCCAATTCAAGTACATCCAACATAGTCGTTAATGGGAGTTGAAGTATGGGATTCAAACACCCCATCAAACGAGGATGTTGATGGAATTGAAGTGGGGGAGGGTGTGTGACCACACACAGTTGCACGCACACATTCACACAAATCTGTAAGAGTTGGGTTCGCACCAAGAGAGTGTGGGAGAATGGAACAAGATCTGCAAGTGGAGCAAGAGTCTTCTATACTGCAAGAGACGATTGTAGTAAATATGTACTCAGATGTGGAGATAAAGCCTCTAACAACCTAGTGAACACGCAGAGTTGTAACTCAGGATAAAGGTTAGAAAACTCAGGGACTAGAGACACAACATAGTTGTGGCTCAGGGTAAAGTTTAGAAAACTCAGGTACTAGAGTGCAACATATCTACCAAGAGGGTAGTCAACAGTTCAGATAAGTTATTCCAAGTTCAAATGGCAAGAGTCCAGTGAGCATGTTTCTGAGGGATCAAGACTAGATAGAAGAAGTGTTGGTAAGCTCATCGGTAAGGTGGCTATAACTGTTATCGAGCAATGGTTGTCCAGTCCAAGACTGAAGAGAATTTCGTTATGAGAAAGAAGTAGGCAAGAGTCTAAAGCTTATAGGTGTACATTTTGAATGGGTAGATTGGTATCATACTTCATCACAGAGATCATTGAAGAAGGTGGGATCAGGTATCCTCAAAGGGAAGCATTTCGATGGAGCATCAGATTGGGATAGACTTTGAACAGTCACTCTGTAGGTTATGTGAGCACAAAGGCAGTTGGAAAGTTGTTTACCAAGAGAGTGTCACAAGTACCAAGAGTGTACAACAATGAAGGTTGAAAGGCGAGCATTCACCAAGAAGTATGGGAGGTGCCGCAAGAATGCAGTTGGTTTACGAACCACAACTATGCATGGGTACACCAAATCAAGCAGAATGAGTGGTCTAGCAACCAAGAGTGTACTAGCCACGACGCACCACTCAGGTATGGTGTCGATATTGTTAGTGCCAAGAGTGCACAATAATGGGGGATTATTGTTCGCATAGTGGGCAACATCAAAAAGTGTAAATATTCCAGCATGCATCATCAAGAGTATGTAAGTGTCTCAGTAGGGGAAGTATCAGAAGATGACAAGTGCTTCAAGTCTAGTGTGGCAGCATGGACTTATATCGCCAAGAGTGCGAAAGCAAGTGAGTAGATGCCAAAAGTGCAGAAGCCAACAAGGCAGGTGACAAGAGTGAAGTTGGCAACATGACAAGTCTCGGGGAGGGAGGCATGATACAAGGTCACAAGTAGACTAGCATATATGCAGTTTCTTCAAGTGGACGCCAAGATAGGGGAAACTTAAAGAGGACAGAAAGTGGGGGACCATCGATGAGGTTGTGGATAATTGAAGTGGGGAGGATGTTGTGAAACCCCAAAGTTCACATCATTAGATTTATATCCTAATGTTAATTAGGTGGGTAATTAGGTGAATTTACACTGTAATTCCGTGTTTGTATTTATGCTCTGAATTTACGAATATTATTGCTTTATTAATGTCATAAACATTGACATTCTTTGTAAGTTAATGTGTAATAATATGTGATCTTCATGTTTGAGATTACACATTACGTTAGTTAGAATAATTCAGTTACAAATTAAAAAAGGGATTAAAGGCTTGAATTTAGGCTTAAAACGAAAATAAATCATAACAATAAGTCTCAATTAAATTGTTAAGGCAATTATAAGGATTATATGGAAATCATGGAAAAATATAATACAATTAAGGCTTTAGAAAATAAATAAGAGTTATTAGATGGAGAATTGGTGAAATAGAAATTAAGTTGGAAATTTCCTAAGTGTTGAAAAAAAAAGGAAATTGAAAAACTAAAATAAGGTCCCAGCCAAACTACCCTTTGGCCAGGACCACCCCTCTCAGCTTGTCAATCCGTCCGGACCAGGCTGAACAGGGACATGCCCAATCCACTCAGCCAAGTCCATAAGACAAGCCATAAGCGGCCACAAGAACCATTACGGACGGGACATGAATCACCAAGACAAACGAGAATCCGTGCGGAAACCATACCATACGGATTCAATGTGTGAGCCCACACAAAGACTTCTTGACTTATCTACCTTCATTCGCTCCGATAGGGACCCGCTCGACTCAACACCATATCGCTCGAATCAAGTATTCTGAATGAAAACATGTGTACTGGCCATACGGCAGGCACACGAGTCCAAACAGACATACCAAGTAACCCGCATCAAGAATTCTGAATGGACCCTGCACGCTTCCTTGCCGAAGCCCTTCCAGATCAAGCTTAGACTGTACGAAAGTCTCTCGGCTAGCCATTCGGATGGGCACCCCTTGCGAGTCCCTGCTGAGGCGAAATGCACTTGCCACCTGTGTTAGCCTTCCGGGCGAAGCCACATGCAAACCATTCGAACCGCACACAAGTAGGCCTTTTGGACGAGTGAACATGTAAGCCTTCCAGGCCAGTGCTCCACAAGCTCCTAGGAAGGCCACGCGCAAACTAGATCTTTGAACGAACCCCGCATGCCTTCCTGCCGAAGTCCTTCTAGCTAGAATCATGCACTCGACTGGGCCTTGTGGGGCATACCACTTAGATCACGAACATGACTTACTCATCCAAAGCACGTACACACACACATGCTTACCTGGCCAAGTCTCCTTGCCCAATCCAGATGCAACACAAGACTCAAGCAACCCTTCCAGCTAGGATACCTCACTTGACCAGGCACCATGCACCTAGATAGGTTAAGCCTTTTGGCCAAGTTAGGCTTTAAGGCTATTAACCTTCCTTCTAGCCGCCCAACAAGTCCTCATGATTAAATCCCAGCCCCTTCTGGCAACCTTGTGTCTTCATAGAACACATTGAGCCACCCAGAAGCATATGCATGGCTGGTTTCCTTTCGGGCAGGCTTTGTGCTTCCCGATTGTAAGAACCATCTAGAGCAAGTCTAATGCCTTCCTACCCCAATTCCTTTCTGAATCAAAATAAGAATTATAAGCTTCAGGAAGCCTTCCTTCTGGCTAGAGCCTTATGGTCCACATCTTCTCAACATACACCAATAGCTATAAGGCCATATAAGTGGGAATATTGCTTCTTCTCACCCAACCAACTCAAAGAACCTTGTGGAACACATAGTGGAATTCCAAGTGTCACCTTTTAAGCCTTCAACCGACTTAAGCCAACCAATGAGAGCTTTAATTAACATAATTAATCAATCTTAGAGTCCCTATATATAGCCCAAGTTGAAGATAAAAGAAGCTTGTTCCTGTAACACTTACTCAACTCACTCTTTCTTTCTTCCTTGCCGACCAAGTACCCTTAAGAACATCATCTCTTCTTCTTGCTTCTAAGAAGCGATTCCACCAAAAGTCATGGAATCAATCAAGCTTCTTAAGGTGAGGAAAACTCTTGATGAATCTTTGTAAATTTCAAAGTATTGTTTGAATTCTAATAATAAACTTATGTAACTGCAAGGGGATTGTTTTCATCATTTCTTCCCCCTGCCATTCAAGAAGAGTCCACCAAGAATACTCATGTTCTTGACTCTTTCCAGCTCCTATTCAATCAAGAATCATCAAGCATCTTCTTTATCCTTTTGAGGTAATAAATCTTAGACTAAATCCTTTCTGTTTTCATGAAATTCTTGATAAGAACCTAATGTTCTTCTGATGAACATGCAAGGAGCAACCTTCTATCAAACAAAGGAGTTCATGGATGAATTCAAACTTCAAGTCTTCCCCGAATTGGATTCTATAGGTAATCCCCTATTATAATATTGTTAGAATCCTTAGGAATTGAGTTCATTGATGTATGAATGAATTATATTGTGATTTGCATGCAAAAGTATTCATGTGGAAATTGAATTTCCAACATGTAAACCCAATTTTGGACAGTTCTAGTAACCCAGTTTGTATGAATGCGTTTATGGAGTTTTACAACTTTGATTCCTACATATGATAGGTTGTTGAAAATCTCTATGTGTCTAGTTTATCATTCAAATTTTAAGAGCATATGATCGAGGGAATTTTGAGTTATAGGGCCTTAAAGGCCAGTTGTTCATCAGGAACCGTTTTCAACCTTATTTTAGAAAGTTGAGTTTTGATGTGTATAAGTCCATAAATTAGAGGCTTTTCTTCTCATGCAAAGTCTTAGAACCCTAATTTAAGGTTTTACCTAAAAGGTAGTATTTTTTATGGAAATTTTAGAGGGTTAATTATAAGTTTAAATGGACCTTTAAAAATGTTTTGTAGATTGGAAAATTAGAGGAGTCCGGCCCCTGTTCTAGCCTTGCTTCCTTTGAGTCCAATTGAGTTTTAATTTAGTCTTTTTACAGAGTAAACCTAAGGATGTATAGAAGCTTTTTCAAGTGGGTTGAACCCAATAGATTAAGAATTGATTTTATACAATTGATTTGAATTCATGACCTCAAACTACCCAAAACCTAGTCTTTCGTCAAAAAAGGGATTTTTGTATTTATAATCTCAAATTGATTCACAAGCTAAATTTCCAAATGATCAAACCCTAGAGTCTTAGGAACTCATCAAAAAATGGTTTTAACAAATTTGATTTTAAATTGAAAGAGTTTTGACCAAATTATTTAGCGAAGGTCCAAAGAAGTTTTTAAGCAAACTAGTCAAATGGTTTTAGAAAGCTTTGAATACTAGCTTTAGTAACCAATTCTCTAAGTCCTAAGCTAAAATTGGTTAGGCTCTCAAATTTCTACATCCAGTATTAGAACCTATAGTATCCTTAAAGGACTAAGTCTTTACAAGACTCTGAGTTTATAGGTAAAATTCCAACAAGCTAGAAATATGTGTTTAGACTTTAGAGGCGATGTATATTGCAAACAAATTATGCAAGCAAAATCTTTACCAGTTTATTATTCGGTAACATTATTTTAATAAGTTATTACTCTATGATTATAGGTTACGATCTTTTCGGACACAATTACAATGGTCATGCAAATAGATAAGTACAAACATTGCCTACAACATAGAACAAAACCGCTTTCAAAACAGCATGCAATATATGTGATATGTATTCTGAACTGTGTTATAGATTGTTATAACACTTTATCTGTTATGTGATAATTGAAATATGGAATAAGGGTTTACATGATAAATATTGTTGGTATTATGTACTGTATTGTATGGATTACCTGAATTGTATATCTCATGCTAGTATTATTGTGGTAATGGTTTATTTATTGAACTGTTAATATGATCTATACAAGCATAAGCATTCTAACACATATAGAGCTTTTGCATCTAGAGTCCCTTAAACTACATTCCATTGAGCCCTAGAGTGGCATGACCATAAGTGAGTAACTCTAGAACTGCATAAGTTATTAGATTAATAAGACTTAATATTATGCCATACCGATATACCTCGCCGAGACTGAGGACATCACATGGCTTTGTTATTTTCAGAGGTTGCACCAGTATTTGCTATTCTTAGAATCTGCTGCAAGCATGGCATGCCGAGACAGTGCAAAAAGAATCTTGTAGAGACAAGGATTGGTTCGTGCACAACTATAAGAACCAAAATTTAATATCTCCATAACATAAGACTATAAGTTGAGAATAATGTATCCAGGCTGTTACTAGATATCAAGAACAGTACTAGAGAACCCCCAAGATTTTGTAACCAAACATTGAGGCATGCATGATAAAGAACATTATTTTGCATACATCCTATATTGTGCTCTCATGATTATATGATCTATTCTGTATAGGTTACATGATATTGATATATTGTGCATATTAGATATATTGTACTATTTGCGAGATATATATTTGTACTTACTGAGCTTCGGCTCATGACTTATGTTCGTGTTGTAGGAACAACATGAAGTACGTATTCTAAGCTTGATGAGATCTTAGAATTGTGGCCGGGTTTTGGAAGGTGGGCATGGGATCAACTACTGCGCAAGTTCTTCCACATTAGTTGTCAAGTTCTAAGTTATATGCCTCCCTTATGCCTTTCATGCTTATGCTTTATTCTGAGTTTTACTGTTAGTTTTGAAACTCTATTTCCTTAAGTTGCTATGGCCTACAATATTATTTTTTTGGAGGGGATTTCTATTCAGTAATTATCCCTTGATGATCTGCTTTGCTATAGCAAGTTGTATTTTTGTGTATACACATTTGAAGTCATCCATTTCTTAAAACAATATGTATAAGAGTTAATAGCGCCTCGGATTTCAATCTAGGTTAGAATTGAACTCTTTTTGTAAACTAGATATGTTTAGGTTTTTATCCAAGTAGTTTTCAAGACAATGAGTTGTATTTTATAAATAAAAAAATTTACTCTAATTTTTCAATGGTCAAACCAAGTTCTAAATGATTTAAATGTCTTAAAGTTTTGAGTCATTACAGATGTCACAGGCTGCACAAATTGAGTTGGTCTAGAATGTCGTTCGAAGGGTTGGGATGGATTATAGAGTACACAAGGGTCGTAACACAAAAAGAATCATTCAATTCAGAGTTCAAATGAGCGTTTTATGGCCAATAAGTCAACTTCACAAAAGTGATGTTTCCTCTTGGACCAAACCTAATGTCCCATCTTGCTCTTTAAGGGGGAACATGGTGTTGAGCTACTACCACCCCTTGCACACTCCATGCTAAGTGAGTTCCCTACTACCTTTTCATGAGGGATAGTAGGACTTGCATGGTGCAATAAAGAGTATTGCCTACGTACCTTTGGGACGGGGAGTCTCAGGGTAATAAAGGGGCCTGTATGGCCCGCTATTAAGTGTTTCTCCCTACGGCGAGGTTTCATTGTGGCATTCACTATACGGCTCGCTATGGCCAAATGGTGGACCACGTGTGACTTCTCTAGGGCAACGTATTGCCAGTCAGCTTATGTGTGCAAAAACATGGTGTGACTTGGGGTTGGCTGCACCTATGGGATTCGATGGCTAGTGGGCATGGAAAAGGGCGACACCATGCTATGACAGATAAAATAACCATGGGATAAGGATCACATTGCTCACTCGAGTAGCTTGCTAGTGTGCTTGCTAGCTTGCTTGCTTAGTGTATAGCCTAAGAGGGACGGCGAACTCTTATGGCCATGACACTAATCTGGGATGGACTAGACAAAACTCGGATGTAGAACCAAAGTGATAACTTGGTCTTGGCACATCATTGAGTGTCAACTACCATGAGTAAGATGCTTGTGGGCTAGTTGCACAAGGCATGAGTCTTGATGACACATGGGAACCCAAGATGGGGTGAGTGTCTTACTAGAAAGAACCTCAACACAATGAAGCAATTGAGGACGTTGTAAGTGTGGCTCACGAGAATAGTTCCCGTTGGCTTATTTTGAGGAACAAAAGACGTGCGAGACGCGAGGGTCTAGCATTTAGACCTGTATGGTGAGTAAGATTGGCCTATGCGTGAGGTGTTTTGGCACCATATGGCAAAAATTCCGCTGCAAAGTTTTGACTCGTGACACATAGCTTGTGAAAGACAATATCTGACATCTAATTTTTACACAAAACTGCCACAAAAACAATTGCCTTATTTTTTGACCAGAAAACAATTGCCTTATTGAGATGCCAAGTTGTTCTGAATTTTATTAATTTATAGAAGATGCCAAATCTGAACATTAGGTCACCACTCTACGTCTATCCTAAATTAATTATGACCTTTAAAAAAAAAATTAATTGTGACCGTTGCTTTCGTAAATAGATTCTAAATTTGGTGGTTCTAATTATGTTTTATTATATAGTATTAAAATGATGTGTCTATATATATATATATGGCTGAGGAAAAAAAAATCTAATATTTAGTATATTGTGATGCACTTGGGGAGGTATTAAAAGTTAATAATTAAATTTGTCAAGCTAATGAAGATGGAGTATTGGTCAATGACATTAAGCTCATTTATAAATTATCTGACTATAATAGTGTTGCGCGTAAACATATAAGTTTGATCACTATTGGATTATTATGCTCCTAAACACAAATTATATTATTCTTTTCATTAGTTTTTATGTAGTTAATAATTAATAAATGTATCACAATTAAATGTGGGTAAATTTTATTATTCTTTTAATTAGTTTTTATGTAGTTAATAATTAATAAATGTATCACAACTAAATGTGTGTGTGTGTGCGCGCGTACGTGTACTCGGATTTGGCATCGATGAATCTAGTGTGTGATTTTCAAAATATCTCTTACTCGGCCAGAAACCGTTCTACTCGGATTTGGCACTAATGGATCTAGTCAGCAGAAGTCAACAATGAAGATTGAGTTTTTTCAGACCGACAAGCATTCCTTCCGAACAACTTTCACCTAATTTGTCTAATGTCATCTCAACGTCGCCTCGCTTTCCACCTCCTGCTCTGGATAGGCCTTTCCATATCCCTTTTTATATATTTTGTAGTTATATTGTTTTATATTCTAAAGCCTTTTCCTATAAATAGAGCAAAATATTTATTGTAATTCAGACAATTAATATCCAACTTCATTTCTTTCAACTACTCAATACTTTTTTTGTCTAGTTCAACTACTAAACACTTATTTTCTCTTTGTAAGTAGTTCCCAAACACTATTATTGAGAGTTAAGAACAACTTGTTTTTTCAAAAGTTAATAAGAATTCAAATATCTTTCTTTGATGGTCATTTCCCGAATTACTTTTCGATTTTGTTTTCCACTAAACCAGTTTAGTTGTTTGAATTAGACTTATATTGAGATTCCGTGTTGTTAGCCAAAATCGGTCATAACAGTTAACGCTAGAAGGATGGACCTTTGAGTGATTCAATGTGCCCACCAACAAAGTTGATTTTAGACCCGAATATTGTCGTTACCATCACCAATTCAGATTCAGACAATAAACATCAAACACACCATTTGTGAAGGAATAAATGAACTAATCAGCCATTCCAGCAACAGCAACATAACCCGGGTAAAAGTTGGGTAACCAATTCTTGGCCCAAGTTAAACTTACCAGCTGAAGGAACCCATGATGGTGCTCGGGCCAACTAGGTGCCCAATACATCGACGGATTACAATCACTTAAGATGACAGTTACGATTGTTAACCAGGAAGCTTTAGAATTAGATTTGAATATAATTTTGGATCTATTTAGACTAAGACTCCGGCAAGATGACCACGTCGAGCCTAAAGGAATTCCACCCGACTCAAGCAAAAGCAGGGAGTTAGACATGCAAGTCGGCCAAAACAGGTACATTCCGCATCAAGTTCTTCCTTTACCAATCAAGATCCATCCCGAATGGGGTATTTTGTTCAGCTAGTTGATCTCGTCTTGTAAAACACAAGTGTGCACCACAATCGAGTAGGTAACACTGCTCCTGCAAGACGCCATGTAGGGACCGGATCAGCCAACCCAGTAACACTGCTCTTGCATGGTGCCATGTACAGAATCGAATTAGCCAATCCTGTCTAGTGGAAGTTCAACAAAACCTGCACAATTATATCAATCACAAATGACGTGTGAGGAATGATAATGAGGCCACACCAGAAGACCCACTCGGGAGTTTGTGACCTGTTAATACTTATTCGGCAAATAATATAGTTTATAGTTTGAGACGACTACTCAGACAACCTATCATGTATTTAGGGGTGTTCATAATTCTGAACAAAACGACGAAACCGATCAAACCAAACCATATGGTACGGTTTGGTTTGATTTTATATTTAATTGGTTCAGTATAAAATTTTGTTTTTCAATTTTAATCGATTCAGTTCGGTATGAATTTTTACATCCATAACTGAACCGAATCAATCCAAACCAATGTTATTTATTATATTTTACTATATATATATATATATCTATCTATCTATCTATCTATCTATCTATATTAATTTATAATATATTTTTAATCTTATTGTATCCTAATAAAAAAAAGTAAAATTTTAAATATAAAATTAATTAATTAATAAATGAAAATGTTTTAAACAAAATATTCATTAAAATGTCCCTAAACATATCAAAATTGTTGTTTTTTATTTTTAAGTTTTTTTTTTTTTATCTTCTTTTGAGGCAAACTTCATTACAGAAAAACAAGTGTGCCGAAGCAAGCTTCACCAATAATCATGTAATTTGTAGCTCAAACACAAGAGTTTAACATGTAAGATTATTTTTTCCCCGGTTGTTATTTAATATATCAATTTTACTGATTATACAGAACCAAACATGTATAGTTTGGTTTTCCTATAACAATTTATGCTAAACCAATCTTACTAATTAGTTTGATTTGAATAAGAATTTTAACAAATAACCTAACCAAACCGATCACGAATATCTCTACCTTCATAAAATTCAATGGTCTAACGAAGGTAGATCATTTTGTCATACCTTCGCCGAAGATGGATTGCCTTGTCTCATCTTCGTAAAATTTAACGGTCTAACGAAGGTAGATCATCTTGTCATACCTTCGCCGAAGATGGATCGCCTTGTCTCATCTTCATAATATTCAATGTTCTTTGAAGGTGGATCGCCATGTCACACCTTCGGGTATTTATGCCGCAACATCTTCCGAAAAGGGGCTGCTATGTCACCGATCTCTGGGTATCTCATCATTTTTGCACAATTTCAAACAATCATTAATATACAAAATCAATCTGAAGCTTACTTGTTATAACACGAATTCATCTCAACTGTAAGATTATAAATTTGCTACTAAAACCCAAGCAAATTCATAACATATCACCATCCGTTTCCCCCTTACCATTAGTTCTCAAAAGCAATTATAATGGTGGGGAAAATAGTGAATAAAGAATTCTCAATATATATTTAATCCAATCAAGATATCGTCAATCAATTATTTCTCAAATATATTTTCAATTATCTCAAATGATCATTCTTTTCGTGAATTACTATAGCAAGTTCATATTCATTTCACTTAATTCTTTGATGGATTTTTCAATTTCTTTTTCTAAACATTAGCACAATCTTATCATGTTTATACTCAAGAAGGAATTTGAATGAACATACTGAAATCCACCTCTCTTTCACTGTTTGAAGTTTCAAGAGTTACCTTTTAAAGAGTCGATAGTCAAATTTTTCCAAACTTTGGTTTACATTCTAATTGCTCTTTGAACAACTAGTCCGCTAGATTTTTTTCTCAAGAATCTTCTCATTTATGTTCTTTTTAACATCTTAGTCTTATATTCAAACAGTCGATAAGGAATGCT
>WUAT03392449.1:0-10230 GCA_010015005.3 Ulmus americana
AGTGGTGGTTTTTAGAGTTGAGGGGGCAAAGTGCCAAACCGGTCAAAGTTAAGGGGGCATTGGAGCCAATTAATCTATTTCCAAGCAAAAATATGTTTCATATGTGTTGGTTTACTGCGAAAACCTACTCCAAAATAACATTTCCGAGTTATGTTACCTCAAGACTTAGCTGGAAATTCTTCACCGAGCTTTGTACTCGAAGACCAGCTCTTCCTCTATCTCTGTAGTCCAACTCATATTGCCTTGAGATCTAAACAATGTTGAAAGAGCCTCTGAGATGTGGAATTTAAGAGTTTAAAGATTCTCTACGACGATGAGGAAAATAAGCTCATAATCTTACTTTGTTGTATTGTGGAACTCTTGAGAATAATTGATGGACCTTTTCCTTCTTCTCTTCCCAATCATTTGGGAGTCCCTTAATGTGTTGTACCTACAATGGAATGAATTTAGCACTATACAAACACACTTTACTAGATTTTAACCTGAATCTAATGTGCATTAGACAAGAATTATAAAGCTTTACAACATTTTTAGTCCCTAAACATTTTTGGTACTTAAAGTTAATTTTAGAAATGATTTATGTACCCAGATTATTTGCATAATAATTCAAAATTTGTAAAATTCTGGGCTTTTCTTTCACGTCTTTGAAGCAAGTACACGCTGCAAGGACCAAATAATAAAATAAATTTGAGGGAAGATTTTGGCAAAATGCTATAGTTCAAAATTTGTAGTTTGCGTTAATTGCAAAAAGTTATTTGTTTTCTAATAACGACATAAGAATATTTTATAGTTTCTGTTTACAACAATTTAATACCAGAGCATGTGAAATCCAAAATACCTTTCTAAAAATTTATTTGCATATTTTTAATTCTAAAATATCAAACTTAAAATTAAATAAAAGCTTAAAAACATTAATATACCAACTTCCCCCTACCCTTAAAAACATGAGACGTAAATATAATATGTAAAAAGATATCTAAAAACATTATTTATTTTGTTTATTAGAAGATATTTTAAGAATATTTAGAAAAAAATTGTTAGACTTTTGTTGACCAAGGTACCAAATTGTTGTAAATTGACATCAAAAGGTACCGTATGTGATTACTAAAAAAGGAAGGTACTTTTTGCAATCAACGCAAACCACAGGTTACCAAAATATAAATTTACCTAAATTTAAAGTCTACTCTACCAAAACATCAAGGACAAAAAAGTATAAGGTATAAACATAAACAAAAATTATAGACACCTTGTATTTCATCTATTCTAATTTGGAAATCAGATATCAAAGAGATTTTTGGAAAACCTGAGTGGTACTCTTTAGCAGCATGGATTGGTGCTTTGGTACATAAGCTCTTATGCTTCTGTAACTTCCTGTCCAGGTGGTAATTGTGGGCATGAAACTGCACAAAGAAGGAAAAAGACCCATAACAAGAAGAATTAGAGGCAGACACTCCATTAAAGAGAAACAAAAGGTGGGAAAGATATAGCTTACGCTGCAACAGCAATAAGCGATTTAGACTGTTTGTTCTGGGAATTTGGACTACTTCCCTGCATTTGAACATAATGGAACTAAGTTAACAATATTACTAGAACAACTCTAAAGACGTGTGATTAAAACTTTCAAGAGATTTTTAAAAGAGTCTAACCTGATCCCATATATGATATTTTGAACCTATGAGGTTGGCGGTTACCATCCCTAGAAAGCTATCATCTTTAGTAGATGATATACCGTGCATGTTCTGAGCAACAGTGAACTCTGACTTTCCATTACGCCGTTTGTGGTTTGCAACAGATAGCTTTCGATCCTGTCTCCCTCGACCTTCCTATTGAACCAAATGTTATACCATCTTAATATGGAAGATAGAATAATTATACATTGCACAAATCAAAAGTAAATGCTGGTCTGAATTCTGAACATAAAAGAAAATAAAAGTTTTGATGAAAATGAAAGATTATCTTAAGCAATAAGGTTTATACTAAATGGTGTGGTGCTATCTATATGAACATTCTAGAGAACCTGGTGAACTGGTGTGTGTGTGTTAACCAATGCTGTCACTAATAGCCTAAAGATAGTTTAGATCACACCACTGTTCACACATGGACTATTCTTGTCTCCAAGTGGAACTGTGGTGCAATGCCTTTAGGCAAGGAAAGAATGGTGGCAACCCTTTCTTTATATCCACTCATGGTATGCCAATAGTACATACCTTTGGCCCAATCACAAACTATTGTACGATAGTTTGTGAGTCTCATACTACCATATGACAGCATGTGATACAGCCAAAAGCATCACATGTTAAGCACCACCAGAGTGTCAAATATCATTAATAGAATCAGTCTATTCTAAATGGAAGTGCCTTGATAATCTGGACCCTTAGGAGAATTTCTTTTATTAAATGATTTGCTTGAAAGTTTCATAATTCCCCAATAAGTTTGAGTCTACATGTTCTGATTAGATTTCAGAGGGGAATTACTTCTCGTATGAAGAATCAAATCAACCATTTTCAATACCTATAGTTCTAGTTCCCAAGGAAATAGTTGATTATAATTTAGTGTGTCAAATATATATATATATATAACAAACTACAAACAGTTTGACATTTACACAGAAAATATGAATTGAAACCAAACTCCCAAGCAATGACATTATCATTCTAGCTACATATGAAGATGCAATTTTCAACATTTACTAGAGTAAAAAATAAAAATAACGTAAAACATTTCTTCAAGTAATAGTGAAAGGGAAAACAAGCTTTAGCCCCTTTCTTCCTCTTCTTTTTTTTTTTTTGACTTTTTGATTTAAATGCCGCCTAAAGTTTGTGCAAATTCGCATGATGCCACTTAAATTTGAAAATTGGCCCAAATACACCAGGCATTTTGAGCGAATTCGCCCTAAAAGGGGTACTTATATTTACAAATGCCAATGAAAAACAATTTCAAAGGATATTTGGACTAATTTTCAACTTTTAAGTGACAACATGAAAATTCGAGTAAAGTTTAAGGGTTCATTTGAGCTAATAAGTCTTTTTAAAAGAAAAAGAGAGAGTACAAGAAATCTTACATTGGTATAAAGAGAATACAGAGTGCCTCCATCCCATCCTTCTGAAGAAGCTTCCTTTACTATGACACAAGTGCACCTTCCTATATCTGAAGGCAATGGCCTGCACAATAAAGACCTGAAAAAAATAAAGACAAAAAAAACCCACAAGTTGAAATTCACAAACTACAATAAGAACCATATTCTCATCAAATATCCATTTTCTAAATAAGGAAAACCCAAAATTTGAAATTCAAAAACTATAATCAGAACTATGTTCTCATCAAAGACCCACTTAAAAATAATAATAATAAAAAAAGGAACACTCACTTATTAGGCAGTGTAGACCAAGAGGAAGCGGGAGCAGACTCAGAATCAGAGTAGTCCCAGATCTTCAGGGAGCTGGAGTGCTCTGACTCACTAGGATCCCAAATTCTCGACCCACCAAAAAACTTTTCAGGCTCGTTTATTTGCATACAAAACTGAAGCGAAGAAGGCTTCAAATCCTTGCAGCCGGTGGAAAAAGACTTAAGATTGGTGGGATTTTTGGGCACAAACCCATTTACGGGAGCAGCTATATTTTCTTTGTCGTCGACGCCGGAGACACCGATTTCTTGCTTCTTGTTGTTGGGCACCAAATTCTCTTTGTTGTTGCTTAAAATTAATGGGGTTTGTTGCAAATTTGGGATTAAGTGAGCATGGCCACCTTCGCTGTTGCTTCGGTTGTGTTTGAGGTCATTGAGGGGATTGAGATAAAGGGAATTGTATGAGGATTGACGGGCCATTGAAGATTTCTTAGCACTAGTAATCATAGTCGAGAAAGAAATATTTTGCCACAAAATTGTTGTCTTGTGATAACTGGAAACTGGGTTTGGGTCGATTCACTTTGGAGTTACAGAAAGAAGATTTCGGGTTTGGGGAAGAGAGAGATTTTTGGGTTTTAGTATATCGGATGGATGAGTGGACTTTGATGCTTGTCTTGGCTTGTGTAATCTCTGGAAAAGGAACGGTTTGAATTTGAATAAAAGCCTTGGAAAATGTGCTTTTTCTGTTTTGTTTTTTAAATGGTGAACATTAGGTACAGATAACGGTAACTATACAAAACTCGTTTGGCGTTTTGTGATTGTAGTTATCGGGAGACTTTAAAAGGAGTTTCAGTTTTGCAAATGGGAAAAAGGGGCGGGAAACATGTTTAAAATGGCAACACCTTTGTACACCTTTTTTTTTTTTTTTTTTTCACACCATTGTCCTTCTATACTTTTATGTAAATTGTCATATTCTCCCTTTTTCCTTTTTCGTTTTTTCTATTAAACCTTTTAAATTTACTGTTTATCAGCACTTTATTAAGAGAAGATAAACAAAAACATATTTCTATTAAAAGTTCTGATTGTGTAAAGACAAAAATAGAATTTCAAACATTATTTTAACAAAATATAGAGGCTTCGTTTAAGAGGCTATTTCAAAAATTTTGATATCTTATCATGTTTTCTAAAAATTCTTTCGTTTTTTATTATAACTAGAGAATTCACTCATAATAAACCATTAGCTCAAACATTAACTCACACTAGACATAGGTGCCCCTAAATAGTCCTCTTTTTACCTTAATACCCTTACCATCTAACAAAACCAAAAAAATAAAACAAATCTAAAATAAATATATTTAAAAATTCAAAATATTTCCTAAACTAACCCACAACACATACTCAAACCCATTTCCCTCTCCATTCCTTCTCCCTCTTCTCTCTTCTCTCTTCCCGCCATCTCCTCCTGTCAGATTGCCGCCGACTGCCAACCACTGCAGCCACTCCTTTCTTCCTACTGGCGTCGCACTTCTTCCCGCCTCCGTCCTGCGCCGGGGCTTGGCTAGTAGCAGCCACAATACCCATTTCCACCATACCCATTTTCTTCTTTTTGGTATTTCTTCTTGATTCAATCATTAGTTCTTTGATTTGTAAATGATGCTGATTATATGAAATTTTTAGATGTTGAAGAGTATTTGATTTTAGGTTTTAGTTGGTATAACGTATTATCATTTTATGGTTTTGTGTTTGGGAAAAGATAATATTGAGTTGAAATGCTTTGATTTTGAAAAGGCAATATTGTGTTGAAAAACTTTGATTTTGAGAAAGCTATGGTTAGTGTTGCTATTGAAATGGATGTTAATCTTGAATTTAATTTTTTGCCTTGTTTTTTTTTTTTAGTAAAAAATTAAAGGATTTTTGGGGAACTTTAATGTGCATTGGTTTTGTGGGTGTTCAAAACCCCTTAGTAATTCATTGGGAGAACTTTTGATTTGTTTATGAAAAATGGAAATGTTGTTATTATGCGAACTTGCTTGTGAACAAAGTGTATGGTGTATGGGTTATGAGTTTGGTAAACGTGTAAGTTGATAATGTTGTTAGCAATATTTGATTATTTATGTAACATTTCGCATTGATTGTTAGTATGACGTGTTGTGTGTCTCGCATTAATGTTGTATATTAAACACCTTTATGTCCTATTCAATGTTTTAGTATAGATTTGGGATAGCTATAACTATAGAATCGTGATGTGTCTGATGGGTAACACATAGAACTTATATGGGTTGCCCTTAGAAGTTCAATGTGTTACCCATAGAACATTCTATTATGTTAATTTCCTATGATAAGGGGAATTGAGTTTTGCTTTGATTTTGGTTTTCTCCCGACCATGATCATTTTTATAGTGTATTTATGGAAATAATTGATTGAAAAGCAGATCAAGAACTAACATTGGTTATATTGTTTGCTTTTCAAATGGTGGATAACATATTTTTTTGAATAAATTTAGTGGAAATTTGAGAGCTAATTTACTTGGGAATTGAGGTAACCCATAGAAGTTCTATGGGTAACCTTACCCATATAATTTCCATAGGTTATACATAGACCTTCCATTGTTTGTTAATAATAGTGTTGAAATTTATGAATTGGTGATATATTTTAATATTTGTTATTCATTTCTTTTAGTGAAAAAATGGCTTCAAAGACTGCTAGTACTCTCACAGGAGGGAAGGTGTTAAGAATTTCTACGAAGACAACCACTCATACCCATGTACATGTTCATGTGAGCAATCCTGCTTCTGTATTGAAGATAAGTTCTAAAAGAAAAACCAATAAAATGAGCGGCGGCAGTAGTAAGAAAAATAAGACCGAAGAAGAGGGAAATGTGTTTATTAATAAGGATGGCCAGGAAGAATTTGATGAGATGAAAGAAGAAATTGTCAAGTGCGACAAAATCACTCCGTTAAATGTAAGGAATTGGTTTGAATTCTATTTATTGAAATTAAGATTTAAGTTGTCATGTTAAGTCATTATTTTTATTGATCAAAAAGAGGATTACATTATTCCTCAGAAGGACTGAAAATATCTACAAGTGAACCCGATGGATACATCAACTAAAGTTGTGGGAGAAATTTAGTCCATTCTAAATGGGGATAACGAGAAGGCAATTTATGATGAAATGAGGACATGATGCTTGTTTGTAATTGAATGTATTAAGAATTGTGTGTTTACTAATTTTTTTTTTTAAATTGCAAAACAGGTTGTACTTTTTAAGATGTACAATGTTGGCCACCTCCTACCGTTGCTTGAGGTGAACGTTAGCTTTTGGGCCGGGTTGATTCACTCAATCCGTATCCACCAAGTGTATAATCCAAAGGTGGATGAGATGACATTTGTGTTTGGTGGGAAGAAGATAAGGTTTGGGTGTCGTGAGTTTTGCATTCTCATTGGTTTGAGGTATGCTGGCAAGGAAGATATTATTAGTGGATATAGTAGACTGGTCAATAAATTCAGGAAGAAGGGGAAGCTAAAGTGGCACGAGTTGTTTGAGGCTTTCTAACAATGTGATATTCCCAATGACCAGGTCAAGCTAGGGGTAGCTTACCTGGTGGAGAGCCTAATATTTGTGAAGCAGACCAAAACCCTCGTCGACCTGAGAATCTTAGCTATTATCGATGATGTTGCCGCGTTTAACAAGGTTTGTTGGGGTAAATTGAGATGGGATTTCTTGGTCCCAAGACTGAAAGTATCAATGATTAAGAAGAGTGATAAGTTTGAGGGTGGGTACTCCTTGCACGACTTTTACGACGCCATATCTATCTTCACAATCGAAACCATTCTAGAGCTTCAGAGGGCTGGAATGAAGAGGATCCGATATGACGGGTTCCCAAGGATCCTAAACTAGAGTATGGGTGGTAAGGGTGGATATAGTACCCTTGCTGCTACCGTATTCAAGTAGGTATTGTTGATATAATTGTACGTGTTCATCGTAATGTTAAAAGGATCACAATATATGAATAAATATTTATTTTGCAGCCATTGAGCCCGGAGAGATCAACATTACCAGTGAAGAAGCCAAGAATCCAAATTTCACCGATATTTCTAACAAGATAGAGGATGTTGCCAACACCCCGATTGAGGAAAACTCTGTACCCGCTTTTGAACCAAGGAAGTCAAAGAACGTGGGTTCTAAATCGGTAAACAAATATTCTTTGTATATCATTGTTCAATTAATGTTCAATATACCTATTGTGATTGACATTATGTTCATCCCATATGCATTTAAACCATAGGTAGTCGAGAGAATAGAATGTATAGAGAAATACATTGAAAACATGTGGGGAGTGCTTACTCGGTTGTTCACTTCTACTGGCGAGGAGAAGAAACAAATAGAGAGAAAGATGGTTGAGCAGGAATGTAGAATTGACGAGCAAAACTGCAAAATAGAGGAACAAGCCGAGTAGATTGAAGCTCTCATTCAGCTTATAAGGAGTTACTCAAGTCAAGGGCCTGTTCCTTCTCAGCATATTCCATTTCCTTCGCCCGGTGACCAGTTCTTTACTCCGATAGTGGCGTAAGAGTTTTACATATTCTAACGTTGATTTAAGATATTTAGTATATTTTATTTGTTCAGTAAATACTTGTGAACATCTCATGGATGAATGTCTTCACGTGTTTTCATCACAATGAGATGAAATTCGATCAGCAAGTTCAAGAACAAGCCTTGGTGGTTCATCAAACTCTATTAGAGTGTTAGTTTGAAGTGAAAGCTAGGTCATTTGAAGAAAGTCATCGGCATGATTGGTATTTGTGGATGTTTTTTTTATATAAATCTTATAGTAGTCTTATGCATGAGTGGTGGTCTATCACATGCATTTTCTGATAACATTGTTTGTTAACACGACAGTGAGAAGAAGTACGATGACGATGACGATGACGACGACCATGACAATGACGACGACGATGACGACGACGACGACCATGACGATGACGGCTTGAGTATAATGATTATGTCATCAATAGACGTAGTGTGGGGAGAAGAAAGGAGGCCAAAAAAACCTAACCCTAAATACGTTGGGTTTTTGTGGATACCGGAAGGTAGAGGCAAGAGGTCAAGAACTTCCAGCAGTCAGATATTGCACCGGCTATTCAAAAACACTTATGAACCGGTTCTAGCGACAGATCTTTTCGAACCCTCGTCGGATGAGGACTGTGCCCATTTTAGGGGATGATACAACCATCATGCATGTACCTTTGTTCAATAAGTGTGTTTGTTTTTTCCAATTTTGAATGGTGTATGTATTTATATATTAGCTAATAATTGTTCGTCAGTGATAGATCAAATCCACAAATCTTACCTCCCGATGAGTGAATGGATTTCATGGTGTGTCGTGTGAACACGTTTGATTGGTGGCACCGTTTGAGGACACCAGATGGGTGGCTCACGGATGGGGTTTGTATTCAATCTACGAATTAGTTGTATGAGTATCGCAAATTGTATTTAACTTTGGTTCATTTAGTATCATTGACATTTTTTGTTTCTTAAGAGATCGACGTGGTGTTGTACTACATAAGGCAAAAGCAAAAGTACTTGCCAATGAGGTTTGATGATAGGGTAATGTACAGTGACACCCTAATAAACACCATATTATGTGCTCAGTTTGATGATTCAAGAAGAATACAGGAGGCGGGGAAAGTGGGAGACGGAATCCAGAATTATCAAGTTTTTAATGGGTGAACTCCACCATGGAAAACAGTGTCACGATGTGAACACCATTTATCTACTATTGAATCAACTGGACACATATTGGTTTTTGGGTGCCATCTGTCTGGATGAATGGCGGATAGAGGTATATAATTCATTGTACTTGCCGCAATGGAAGGAAGACATGTTGTGTGTCGTAAGACCACTTGTGTCCATGCTTCCCAACGCCTTGGAGTCTGTTCATTTTTTTGAAGCAAGAAGCAAACTGGCAAAGTTTAGGCAGCTTCGATTTGACATAAAATATAATAGAAAGGCTTTCCCACAATAGTCCGGGTCGATTGTGGATTTTCTATGATCAAATTCATTGAGTTCTTGATGACCAAAGGATTGGATATTAAAAACTGTGTTCAAGAGAAAATGGACCTCATGAGATTCAACACTTGTATCCAACTATATTATCATGGTGTCCAGAAAACGGATGGAGATGTATGAGAACGATGATGAATGAACTACAAAATATGAATAGTCGGACTTGATGTACATGTGTTTTGGTTATTGTTTATGCATTATATATGTTGATTTCAAAATCTATGTATTAATTATTTTGTTGATCCAGCTATACATTCATATCACTCTTGATAGATTTAGAAATATAAAATTAACAATTAATACTGAAATGGTAAAAATACCAAAAACAAACAAAAAAGAAAAGCACAACGTGGTTTCAGCTTCAGCGACTACCATGCCGTGGCATGTTAATCCCAAGTCGTGGCTCATTCTAAATTTTCCCAAATAATCGTTTTCTAGCAACTACCATGCCACAACATGATTAAACCATGCTAAAGTGCGATATACAAACTCAAAATACATGATTTTTGACAAATTATGGGATTTTCAGGGAGAAATGGGCCGCGGCATGATAAACTCATGCTGTGACACTGTGACACCCTGAAAATCTACGTCACTAATCATGTTATTTTAAATAGCTATTTAAAGAAAATAATTAAAACTATACTGATATTGATATTTTGAATTTGTAAATAATTACAAATATAACTGTGGATGATGTCATTATTTTAAATTAATTGATTGGCCGTGTTGGTTGAAAAGTGGTTTTGTCCGGATTTGAAATAATAGGAAAATGCCGGATAGTATTGTTGGATTTTACTTCTATTGAGTTTGTTACACTC
>WUAT03392559.1:0-10230 GCA_010015005.3 Ulmus americana
TGGTGAAGCTCAAGAAAAATTAGGAGCGCGATAGTTTTGAGGGATAAAGCGCGATAAAAAAATTTAAGGGCACGATAGTGATTTATGAAGTTAATATCGCACTTCACAAAATTAATATTGCGCTTTACATTTTAAATTTTAAATTTCAAAAATTAAAGCGCGATAATAAATCATATTTAACGGTTTGATCTCTGGGATTGTTAGCTCTATTCAGATTATTAAAAATGTTTGTCGCTCTGAGAACAGAGCGTCTGGGTGGTGTAGTCGGTTATCACGCTAGTCTCACACACTAGAGGTCCCCGGTTCGAACCCGGGCTCAGACAAACCATTTTATTTTTACTTTTTTGCCCCCACGAATGTGATTATATTACTGGGTTCAAAGTGGGCCAGAATGCTCAATCTTCGCTTCGGCCCATCCAGCTCAAGCCCACCCAAACAAAAGCAAAACTGCCAAGTGCTTTTTAATCATCCACGCACGTGAGCCACGTGGAAACTAAACTAACGCGTGAACGCAATCGCTCACGGTTGGCGCGTGGAAAGACCTCGACCTCTTTAACCGAGCTTCGATACCGGTCAGTCTCTTCTCTCGCGTCCCCTCTGCGTTTCTTCCAAACTACGAAAAGCAACGTCTAGGGTTCGTTTCAGTCTAATCTGGAGCTTCCAAAGACCTCGAATCTTCGCCATAACCTGACGATGCCTGTTTGATCCGCGAAGCGTTCTCTCTGTGTCTCCCTCTTTGATCTTCTCCAATGGACGAGTCCTACACAGACCTCCCCACCAGCCATTTGCTCGGCTCCGTTCCTGTACGTATTCGAACGATTAATTTCCTTTTCGTCAATTGAACTTGTCTAGTTCAGGGTTGAATTTATTTTTCTTATCTTTTTTGGTGGAAAAATTGATGTTTGATTTGGTAATTTATTGATCTAGTAAATGTGGTGAGCAAGATTGATGAGTTATTATAAATTATCAGTTTTCCTTTACCTTTTTGTGAGAAAATGAGGAAAATTTGGTTCAGAATTTGAAGAATTTGAAGTCTTGAACAATTTCTGATGTGTCCAATAGCGAATTTTCCGTTTTTATATGAAAGCTACGATGTTTATTTCTTTTTGTTTTTTGATATCATCAGCTAAATGAAGCAAGCAATAATTATTAATCTTATTTCCTGTGATCATAAAATTTGATTTTTATTTCTCATAGATGGTAGGCAATGATGATTAGTGAGCTTCAATCTTTCTATGTCGTTAGTAATTAATTCCATTTTGTTGTTTTGTTTAGATATATGAGTCCTTGATCACAATGACGAGTTTAAAACGTTGATTTGTCTATGTAGTTTTGTAATTACTTTATGTTGGTTCAATTAATTACCGGGATGATTAGTTAATTTGGAAGGCAGCTTATTGATTATCTGATATCAAATGTCCTCATTTGAAAAGGCGCTTGACCGAATTGTTGGGTTAATTTTCCTTTTTAAAAAGCAAAATTACTTTATTTCCATCTTTAATATATGAATTTGTTGCCGCTGTGTTCAATTCGTGATATGGAACTCACTTCTAATTGTAAGAGCAACCTAGTGTAAGAAATCTTAATGTGCACTTAACACTCAATCAAATGTATATCTACACATATAGACACAAAGGTATATATGTATAGTTAATTTCATTTTCGCATTCAGATTTATTTATTTGCACTATTTTCTGTGATTAGGCTGTTGTGACTGATGAAAAGGAAAAAAGTTCCAGGACCAGTCCCAGTCCCAGTCCAAGTACCAGTACTGCAAGCTATGAGGGTACGAGTTAATTCTATTCTATTTGTTCCCCGCTTTTCCTTTACCATCCATAGTTACAGTTTGCCTGAACTTTTTCCTACTCTAAATGCTTGCTTCTGAATTTATCTGCAGTCCCTGAAGCAAACATGCAAATATTCCCACCAAATAATGGAGGAGACAAAGGACGTGGTTATCAAACTCTTGGAAGTACAAGTGGTATTTTTGTTTCCTTCCCCACTTTTGGTTAGTTAAGAGGTTAGGGTGGGGCAGGGTGTTCTTCTATGTGGTAAATTTCTGGTTTATTATGTCTTACACCGTAACAACATAATAAAGTTCTTTTTTTTTTTTTTTTTTTTGCTTGAACACAATAAAGTTCTTATTATCTTCTCATATGGTTTTTGCAACAATGAATGGCACTCTTACTTACAATTTTTCTCATTATGTATCTGAAACCTGCTGCCGTCATTTTTGTTTTTATCTTTTTTTTACTAGAGTTAAAGCTTGAACTAAATGTCTAGTTTGGGGGGCAAAGTGAATTTACCATTAGGATATACTGTTTAGAAACATTTTATTCCTTTTTGGAATTTCCTGAGTCTTTTCAATTTGTGATACTTAATTTCACAGATGTGAGCTAATCGACATTTTACATGTTAAAGGAATTTGCTAGGTGTACAATTAGACAAAATTAGCTTCCAGTTTATGTTCATGAATCCATTTGCCATACCTTCTCTTTTCTATTTGACTCATGTCTATTAAATCTTGTTTATACATGCAGAAGGATTTGAACAACAACCAGCAAACAACTGGAGAGGAGTGTTTAGTATCTCATCCTACATGCAATATTTCAATGTAGATACTGACATGGTCATAAACAGGTTGCTTAGTTCTCTATATCCTGTTGGTGGAGACTTTTTTAGCAAAATTGATGCTAACCCTGATCTGTGAGTACTTATTTCATTCCTATTATTTTATTTTCTGATACATTTTAAATGAAACATAATGAAATAATCCGGAACTTGTATAAAAACATTATGATTTGACAGAAAGCGTCCAGAATATAAATTTGGTTGCAAAATTGATGCATGCATAACTAGGACCCAAACAAGGGTGGGAAATAGAAGCATGCATAAATTAGAATTTAGAAGTGTATATTGTGAGATATAAAATAGAATTGGAAACTTTAAGTGGTGAGTGCTGAGACATCTTTTTATTAACATGAAGCACAGCAATTTTAGATAATGCAACATTTGTTGAAATGATATAACCTTTAGAAGAGGAGAAACAGAGAGTGTTGGTGGGGTATTATGAAGATCACTATGCCTGGTCTCAACTTTTGGGATTTTCCTTTAAATGTTTCTTTTGTTGTTTCTTCTTTTTTTTTTTAGTCAAATATAATATATTATATATATTTTTTTTTTTCTAAAGAAAATAGAGTTGCATGTGTGTATGAGAGAGAGATTGTTAGTGCTGGTCTCCAACCTATGGTCTCAAAAAAGAGATTTGGATCCATTAGTTCTCCTTTTCTCATTTCCTTACATGTAAAGACAGTAAAAATAATAACTAGAAGTTTTGAACTCTGATAGCAAGATTTTTGGGGTGGGCAGGGAGAGGGGATGAGGTCTCATGGAACAGATATCATGGTACCATCTAATATTTGCGCTTCTTGGTATGTATTCTTTTGATCTATCAGATACGGGCTGATCTGGATCTCCACAACATTGGTATTTGTTCTTGCTGCACTTGGAAATTGCGCCACCTACCTCATGGAAAAGCGCACTGACAGCACCACTTCTTGGAGCTTTAATGTCAGCTACATGAATGTAGCTGCATCCTCAGTCTATGGTTATGCAGCTCTGGTACCGTTGGCATTTTATTTGTTGCTTCAGTATATGGGTTTACGTCCTAACCTTGTCCGATTCTGGTGCATGTGGGGATACTCTCTCTTCATTTTTGTTCTGGTTTCTGTAAGTAAATGCTTCCTCTTCTGCTATTTTATCTTTTGTTTTGTTTTCAGTTTTATTTTTTCCTTTCTAATATGCCATCTGATCAGAGTTCATTAATTGATCAAAAGGCAAAAACCTTATTTAGAACCTAGTTTTATGGAAAAGAGTGAAAGATACCTGTTCGCTCCTGTGTTTTCTCCATCTGGAATATTCATATCATCTTAACTGAAATAGTGTAATTCTATTTAAGCTAAAAATATTTTTGCGCTTATTTGGTATAGAATTTAAATAGCAGTATCTAATTTTTTTGATATTCATGTGAAAGTAGTTGTGTCACGGATTTTTAATACTGTATTTGAGTTTGCTACCAAAAAAGGCCAAAATGTCCTGGAACTTGGGATTACTGAAGATTAGTTCAATGACGTTGATAAATACCTAGAGCAATACACTAGAAAATCCTGATGATCGTCAAGGGGAAATCTTAGACTTCCAAGCTAATTTTTATCATGTTCTAAAGAAGAATGCTTGCATTTTATTATTTGTTCATCAATAATAATCTGTTATCTTTATCTGATGCATAATTTCCCTGGAACATTTTCAGTTTCTGTTGCTAATCCCTGTGGAGTTTCTCCGATGGTTCATTATTATTCTCACTGGTGCTACCTCGGCTTACTTTGTCTCCTCGAACTTGAAGTCTTGTATAGAGGGAAATGATCTTTCCATAGTGCTGGTGGCTGCATTTTCCTTGCAATTTGCTTTGGCTATTTTCATCAAGGTCTGGTTCTTTCCATGAGTTTGACTTGTGTATTCCTCAACGCCTAAATTTCAATCAATTGTGTTTAATTTCTTTCTGGGTATTTTAATCGAAAAATCAATCGGAATGAGATTTGTAGAAAACCTTTGTTTGTATCTATAATGGCATTACACACTTGGTTGTACTAGTTTGGGAAAGATTCTGAGACATGGAACATGAGAAAAGGATTAGTGTACGAGGAGTTGAACTAGTTTGTAATTTTGTATTAGTTGGTTCTTTTATTGGCCTAAAGTTTTCAAGAAAAAATATGAACAAAGGAGAGGATACTTGTTTTTTGTCTCCCGATTGTCTTTTACGTGGGAAATTTTCCTTGTTTGATCCTGGTTGTGTATAATATACTAGTTTTTCCACTTTTTGTAGTTTCTTGGAAAAGGTGCTCGATTCTGACCCCTCTATTTAAGTCTATGCTTTTAGAGAAGAATGCTTTTATGATGATGTTTGGGATCGGGCACAAACCAGGGAGATACACTTTTATTTATATTGTTTTAAAGTGGCTAGTAGTTGTAGAGATCAAGAGAAAAGCTCAAAAAGGCAGACCCACATTACTTTGTTGGGTCACGAGAAGTGTGTATGAATCCTCAATAATTTGATCCATTACTAAAAAACTCTTTTGTCCAACCACGAATATGTGATGATATCATATGATTCATCGAATGAGCTCTTAAAAATTAATTTGGGTAAAATAAAACAAAAAGTAGATCATATTCTCTCTCAAAGGGTATATTTGGTTGGAGAGAGGAAACATAAAAGAAATGATTAAAATGAGAAGGAGGGAGAAGATGATATCTGTTTTCTTACGAAATATTTGCAAAACGGAGATAGAAGACAAAATTGAAACCAGATGATTTTTAACCAAAAACAATTAGAAGATGACATCTGTTTTCATTTATCAATAAACGATAATTTATTGACAAAATAAAAAATAAAAATAAGAAGAAGAAGCGAATCTTCATTAGGCACGCAAGATAAGAGACACACTGGACCCTCCCGCCGATTGTATTTTGTCGTGTTGTCCACTTACAACCCGACGTCGCCAAGAGCCATATATTTTATTATTTCCCACTTTTAATCCTCTCTTTTCCTAAAATTCCTAACCCCTAGATCATCAGCTTTCTCGTACTGACACGTCACCATACTTTCACCGGTTTCCTAAAACACCCTTGTTTGTTACGTGGCGCTTTATGATTGGATGAGCAGTATTGTCAGATGCGGTGCTTTCGTTGATTGGGCGCTGTCACGGTCGCCTGATATTTTGCGTCTAACTTCAAAAGAGACGTGTGGATCGTGAAGAACCCTATCAATCATCATCTCTCTCGACAACTGCAGGTCTCGAGTCGCCTCGTTTTCGGATTCACTTCGAATCGCCACCGAGCTTTGTCGCCCATGGACGATATGGATCGTTCTCGAGCTTTCGTCAAAGACGTTAAGCGCATCGTCGTCAAGGTCTCGCTCTCTCTCTCTCTCTCTCATTTTTCGTTTCTTTTAATCTCTTCATTTTTGGTTGTTATCTGGAAAATGGAAGTACCAATCTCTGTTAATTTATCCCTAAATGTTCTCTGTTTCGTCATTGTATAATGACAAGCTTTGATAGATTTTTTTTCTTTCTTTTTGGTTGTTGTCACAGGGAAAAGCAAAAAGTTTTGTGCTTTTGTGCATTTTTTCTTTTTCTTTTTAATTTTCTTATATTTTGTTGATGAAGTTTTGTATTTTATTGATTATTCTGTTTACTTGGAAAAATTGTGAATCAACATCAAGCGAATAGTTATTGATTATTCTGTTTTATAATATTCAAAAGTCTTTTTATTTATTTTTTTCAATTTTATTTTAATTGGTTGTGGCATATCTGAAAGGGTCAGCTGGAGAAACTCCTATCATAATATGCTGGGCTATATAGGAAATGTTGGGTATGTTAATTTGCTGATTTTTTGCTTTACCTGTTTAAGGTTGGAACTGCGGTTGTCACTCGAGGTGATGGAAGACTAGCTCTCGGAAGACTAGGTACCCTCTGCGAACAGGTATCTCTATTTTACTATTCGCAGTTGTGCTCTTAAAGTAAGAAGCAGATCAATTTATGCTGTTTGGTTATTCAATCAATCATGTTTTAATCCTTGGATGTTGAATTTGAAACTGTAACGCAGATTAAGGAATTGAATTTGCAAGGGTATGAGGTCATTTTGGTCTCGTCTGGTGCTGTTGGTCTTGGTCGCCAAAGGCTTCGATACAGAAGATTGGTTAATAGCAGGTCTCCATTAGGCTCTTAATGATCGACGTTACTGACGTCTTTTTTATAGTTAATTAAAAGATTTGAAGCTAATAAATTTATATCTTCTTAAAAATTGATTGTTAATAAATATTTTGCAGTTTTGCTGATCTCCAAAAGCCACAAATCGAAATGGATGGAAAGGCCTGTGCAGCTGTTGGACAAAACTGCCTTATGGCTCTCTATGACACATTGTTTAGCCAGGTGGTTACAGCGTTTCACAGGAATATTTGTTTCTAACTAAATTACAGTTTCGTATGCACTTTGGGTTTAACCACTGCTCCTTTTGTGCAGTTCTGGAATTACATGCTTTAATTTGTTGATTCTCTCTCATGTATTTACTTTCTCAATTTTTTTTTTTCTTGCAGCTTGATGTGACATCGGCTCAGCTTCTTGTAACGGATAATGATTTTAGGGATAAAGATTTTAGAAAGCAACTGAATGAAACAGTGACATCATTGTTAACTCTTAAGGTTGTTCCTATACTGAATGAGAATGATGCTGTCAGTACTAGGAGAGCTCCATATGAGGTATATTTCTCTTGCAATTTTTTGTTTCCTGACTTTATTTTTTTTACTGTACATTTCTAATTTTAAGCATTATTTGCAGGATTCTTCTGGTATATTTTGGGATAATGACAGTTTGTCAGCTCTTCTGGCTTTAGAGCTTAAGGCTGATCTTCTTATTCTGTTGAGTGATGTAGAGGGTCTTTATAGTGGCCCTCCGAGTGATCCAAAGTCGAAGCTTATTCATACATACATTAAGGAAAAGCACCAGAGTGAAATTACATTTGGAGACAAATCTAGAGTCGGAAGAGGGGGTATGACTGCCAAAGTAAAAGCTGCGGTCAGTGCAGCTTATGCTGGAATTCCTGTTGTTATCACCAGGTGTGGTTTCATACTATATGATTATACTTGAAAACTTGGTTTGACACTAGTTTTCAAAAGTGTGATTTTATTGAAGCATATTTGTGTTGTGTCATTTAAGTTGTTAATGTTATCATATTGGCACAATTGTAACTTGAAATTTTTAAATGCCCAATATTAAAATTTACAAGCAATTAATATGGAAAGTAGAAATGGTACGGTCATTTGAGTTGTAAAGATACCATTTTGTTTTCCTGGTAAAGGGGTGAGAGTAATGTGGGCTTATAAATTCGGTTTCCCTCTACCCTGAAAGTTCACCTCTCCAAGTCATAAAACCTCAATTTTTAGCTATTTTGTTGTTGGTGGTTTTTGTATGTAAAACCAATTTATATGCTGGTGCAATAATCTAATTTTTGTTTCTTTTTGAAGTGGGTATACGGAAAATATTCTTAAAGTCCTTGAAGGAAAGCGTGTTGGTACCCTCTTTCATCAAAATGCTCATTTATGGGCCCCAAAAAAGGAAGTTGATGCACGGCAGATGGCACTTGCAGCCAGGGCAAGTTCAAGACGCCTTCAGGTAAAATTTCTCGGATTCTTATGCAAAAACTAAAAAATTTCTCATGATTTCCTTTTTTCTAGTGCTGTAGGCACTTTTTACTTCCACAATTTCATGTACACATTTCAGCAACTGCATCATTTACATGGAGTAATGTATTATTTCACAGGCTTTATCTTCAGAAGAGAGGAAAAAAATTTTGCTTGACGTAGCAGATGCCCTAGTGGCAAATGAAAAGCTGATCATTGAGGAAAATGAAGCTGATATTGCTGCAGCACAGGAGGCAGGATATGAGAAACCCTTGATAGCTCGGCTGGCTCTAAAGTCTGGAAAGGTAAAGGTTACTATGTTCTGATGTGTTGCTTTGAGTGTTTCTATGTACATTTGATTCTTCTTTTGTTCCTTTCGGGTCCTTTCCTTCCTTTCTTACATCTAAACAAATGGCGCCACATTGTGGACAATTACTTATGAGTTCACATGCTATTTTTTTCCCCTAAAATATCCTTTTGTTTCTGAATTCTGATTAGAGGATATTAATCTTGACAGATTGCAAACCTTGCAAACTCTATTCGTGTGCTTGCAAACATGGAAGATCCAATTGGTCGTGTTTCGAAGAAAACTGAGGTAATTAAACAAGGTGTTCAATAATTATTTCAGCTTAAAATTCCTGAGTTTTGATTGCAGATTATTAGTTACATATTTTGAAAAATGAAGCATGCTATTTGTCACTAAAACAGTGAAATGAGATCCTTAATTTGTTGTTGAGCTAACTGCTGATTGTTTCTCATCGCTGGTCCTTCATATAGCTTGCAGATGGACTTATCTTGGAGAAAACATCAAGTCCCTTGGGTGTTCTCCTGATTGTTTTTGAGTCTCGCCCTGATGCATTAGTACAGGTAAAATGTAAAAGAATTACCCACATTTTGGAAAATCAGCACGATTTATTTTGTACGAATTGTTTGGATAAGTGGGCACGACTTGTGCCTGTAATCCATGTCGCTTCCTATATGAAGTCATATGAACTGTTGACCTCAATAAGGAAAGTAATTTGTATATTAATTGATCTAGACTACAAGGAGGCTTATTTTGGGATTTCATGATCGCTGTATATATTGGTATACTTTTTTGTTATGATTTATTTCTGGAAATGAGTTTCTGTTCCTCATCATTAGAGAATTTCTTACTGATTTGTAGATAGCTTCACTAGCAATCCGAAGTGGAAATGGGCTTCTTTTGAAAGGTGGAAAGGAGGCCAAGCGATCAAATGCAATTCTACACAAGGTTTGTTTTCTAAATTGATATGATCATAGCTTTGTTTTATCTACCTTTTTTCTGATCCCTCCCTTCTTTGTGCATTTTGTAGATTATCACCGAAGCCATCCCGGATACTGTTGGTGGGAAACTAATTGGACTGGTGACTACAAGAGAAGAGATTCCTGATCTACTTAAGGTGGATATAACCAAGAGTGATTATTAGTTCTTTTATGTATTGAATTTGATATAATATTTGATATTGAACTGAAGTAGGAACTCATGATTCATGTATATATTATCCAGCATGATGATGTGATTGATCTTGTGATTCCAAGAGGCAGCAATAAGCTTGTTTCTCAAATCAAGAATTCTACCAAGATTCCTGTTCTGGGTCATGCTGGTGAGATAAAACTGAACATCATTTTATTTTATTTTTTTTATTTATTCTGCCACGTGTGTGGCATGATCTAGTGTTGTTATTTTCCATAGTAGAAAATGCTTCTAGATATTGTCGTAAGAAATTGCATTATTTGCCCTTCAGATGGAGTCTGCCATGTTTATCTTGATAAGTCTGCAAACATGGATGTGGCAAAGCGGATTGTTCTTGATGCAAAAGTTGATTATCCAGCAGCTTGTAATGCAATGGTAACCTATTCATGTGCACCCTTTTTGCTGATTATATAAATTTCATATGACAATCTGCAATAGTTTCAAAGTTTCACTGCAAGTTTGGATGCCCTTCAAACTTATTCCTTGCTTATTCATCATTTTA
>WUAT03392670.1:0-10228 GCA_010015005.3 Ulmus americana
CAGTCTACGCGGCCGGAGTCAACCTCCACATCACCTTCGTAGTGCTCGACAGCCCCTCAGCCTACAATGTGATTCTCAGAAGGCCATGGATCCACGACATGAGGGCAGTCCCCTCCACTTTTCATCAAGTGATCAGGGTCACATCATATTTTTCGACAATTTTTAAATATATTATTTTTTAATATTTTAGAAATATCCCTATAAAATTTAGTTTATTATAATTCAAATTTTCGTTTAAGATATATAATAGATTTTGTTTTGACTAAATAATAATAATAATATTTTACGATTAATATCTATTATATCTTTTAAACGAAAATTTGGAATATAACAAAATTTTATAGAGATATTTTTAGACATTAGAAAATAACATATTCATAAATCGCCGAAAAATATAATGTGGTTGGAAAATCATTAATAAAATCACTATGATTACTTTACTCAACTATATATTCATAAGTGATACCCCATAGGATAATCTCTTTCTTGATCTTGCCGAAAAGCCACAAAATAAAAAGACTAGCTACCCTACTCCTTAGGAGAATTTTGGCCCCTAATATTGGTCGGTGGGTTCTTGATGATTTAATAAGCAAGCAACAAGTGCTTTCCATCTTGATATTATTATAAAATACAGGTCCCTGTTTGCTAAATTATAAATTATCTCGACCTCTCATTGAAACTCTCATTACACAATTTATTATAATTTATCGATTAATTAATTAATTTGAAAGCCCATAATAGATCGGTGCGTGCATATATGATTGCAAAGTACTATATTGATGAAGTGATCATATATGACAGCTTTACTTAGATTCTCCTCGTGATTTAGATACATGAATTTTGCTTTCTTCGATGTTTGCCGACATCCACGCACACACATAAACATGAGTATCGCTCCCTTTTTCCGTTCAAAATTAGTGAAAAATTAAGATTAATTAAATTCACAACCACTTTAATAGTATGTTCAATATATATATATATATATATATATATGGATCGTTTTAAACACATCGTATAAAATGTGTACTGGTACAAAAATTTCAATATTTTTTTAACCACACTAAATTTATCAACAATTTTTAGAATATATTATTATTTAATGAATTAAGAACTTTATAAAACAATTTTACAAAATTAATTTTTTGTTTAAGAGATATAATTAATTCTTTAATCGATTTTTTACTGGAATATTTTCTATATTGATAAATTAATTTACTAATAGATGAATAAAATATTTGAAGTAATATATATCATATAAAATTCAAAATTAAATTAATTAGTGACTAAAAAGAAAAGGCCAATATCTAAGGTCTACCTTTATTGCCCTTAAAAAAAGGGTCTACATTATTGAAATCCATTATATGTTAGTCTTAAAAACTATTTAATGCAGTAGTACCAATACCACTTATGAGGTTTTAGTGCATGCGCAAGGGGGACAATTGATTGGATTGCAATGGGGCATTGATTAAAAGAAAGTTCAAGTATGAAGATAAAGGCCAATACTTTATCTTTTTTTTTTAAAAACGTATAATATTTTTTTTTTGTTTTGGAACAAGTATAGTTTATAAGTCAACACAAGTATGGCTCTAATGATTAGAGCGAACAATTATTGATTGTTGGAAGATATATTTATAAAATGTACTTGAGACACTTAATGGATCATTATAGGTTTTCAAGATAATGTCATTCTTTTTTGAGGGGTCAACATAATGTTATTAATTTCATGCGTATACATGATATTTACTCTCTCTTTTTATAGTTATTATTATTTTTGTAAGTTAGTATAACTTTTTTGATCATTATTTATTTTGTTGATATGGTGGTCGAAATATATTATTCTCTACAATCTAAGTAGATATATATTTTCGAGTGTATCTATTTGTTATTGACCGCTTATATGCTTCATATTCTTGAATTATAATATGTCAAATATATGGAACTTATTCAACTTAATATAGTTATTTCGTTGTTTCAAGTTTATTATATAACTAATAGTGCTAAATAATTAAGCAAACACAATTGCAATAAATTTATTGTTAAAATGTGTATGTATAGATGACCTTAACAATAATGTGGGAGTTTAAAAAATAAAAATAAAAATAAAAACTTTGTAAAATGGATAAAACGACATTGAATTTGGTGTCGCTGAAAGGGGAAAAGTAGCGCGAAAGTATCCAAGTAGGTAAAAAAAACATATATTTAATTTCTCACGTGGCGAGTTTTGATTGGACTTTGATCTATTGTGAGAACGTTAGTTAACTTTTACTTAGATTTGAACCCGTGCAAAATAACGAACACCCAAAAGTGGAAAGACCTATCCAGACGAATTTCTAAACCTAATTGAATCGAAATCATAATCAATTTTCATCGATATCTGAAAATTGGAGCTAAAAAATTCTCCAACAATGGCGGGTTTGGAGGAATTGAGGAAGAAGCTCACGCCATTGTTCGATGCTGAAAAGGGATTTTCTGCAACATCAACCCTAGACCCTTCCGATTCATACACAGTAAGAATTTTATCGTCAAAATTCACAATTTTTTCTTTCGAAAGAAAACTTTTATTTTTTCCAGTATTTTGAAATTTGTTTCTGTTTTGTTGATGGAAGCTATCGGATGGAGGAACCGTGAACTTGTTGAGCAGATCGTATGGAGTTTACAACATCAATGAGCTTGGATTGCAAAAATGTACATCCACGGCGGTTGATGAGAGTAGCGAGAGCGAGAAGACGTACCGGTGTGCTTCCCATGAGATGAGGATTTTCGGAGCAATTGGGAGCGGCGCTAGTAGTGTTGTGCAGAGAGCTATTCACATTCCAACTCATCGAATTTTAGCCCTCAAGAAGATTAACATCTTCGAAAAGGTATTTACTATTAAATTATGACTTTCCACTTGTGTTTTGGATTGGGGTTCTTCCAAAAATCAATTTTTTTATACTAATTTATGGTTTAATTTTATCATGTTACCATATGATAGGAGAAAAGACAACAACTTCTTACTGAAATAAGAACCCTTTGCGAAGCTCCTTGTTATGAAGGCCTTGTGGAGTTCCATGGTGCGTTTTATATACCGGATTCCGGTCAAATTAGCATAGCGTTGGAGTATATGGATGGAGGATCATTGGCCGATGTCCTGATGTTGCGGAAAAGAATTCCTGAACCTGTTCTTTCATCTATGCTTCAAAAACTTCTACGTGTATGTGCTTTGCAGAAACTTGCAATTTTATTAGGGACACTATGTAGTTCTTGAGGTTTTTGTTTACAGTTTGGTTTTAGTTATTTTCTTATTTTGGCAGGGGCTGAGTTACTTGCATGGTGTTAGGCATTTAGTTCATAGAGACATAAAGCCGGCAAATTTGCTGGTTAATCTCAAGGGGGAGCCAAAGATAACGGATTTTGGGATTAGTGCTGGCTTGGAGAATTCAGTGGCAATGGTAAATTATTGCTTACCTATCAGTTAACAGTATTTGCTTGATGGGATCATATTTTGTTTGTTGTAATAGAGCATTATTGAGTTTTTAGGCTTAATTTCTCATTATTGAACAATGTGATTTTTGCCAGTGTGCTACTTTTGTTGGGACTGTAACTTACATGTCACCAGAGCGAATTAGAAATGAGAATTATTCTTATCCAGCTGATATTTGGAGCCTTGGTCTTGCACTATTTGAGTGTGGCACCGGAGAATTCCCTTACACAGCTACAGAAGGACCTGTCAATCTTATGTTGCAGGTGATGTGCCAATGCCCTGTTGACACTATATATCGTAATTGTATTATCTGAATTTGATTTTTATTTATGTTGGAATGATGTTTCTCTCAAATTCAAGCAAAGCAGATAAAATGTGATTTACGAATGATTTTTTTTTTTTTTTCCTTTTCTGTATGGTTGCGAGGTAATATTTTCACTTATTTGTGAGTAAAATCGTCCTTCAAGTCTTTATAGGCCATAAAGGGAATAACAAATGAAAGTTGTCTTTATTATTTAAACTTTTAGTTTATGTGAAATTTACAATGTGTCCTCAATGTAGTCTTGTTCTTATGGCAGATCTTGGAGGATCCATCACCATCACCTTCTAAACACAATTTTTCACCTGAGTTCTGCTCGTTTGTTGAAGCCTGTTTGCAGAAGGATGCTGATGCTAGGCCTACCGCAGAGCAGGTGAGTAGCTGATATTATCATATATGATATAGAGCATGATGTGTTTTTGCATAGGAACTTTTAAAAGTAGACTATGTTGTCTTGTTGATCTAACAACTTCAATGAAGAATGTTTAACTAGTATTCCTCAATTGCAGCTACTCTCGCACCCATTTATTAAGAAATATGAGGATTCTCAAGTAGACTTAGCAGCATTTGTTCGAAGTGTTTTTAATCCAACACAAAAGATGAAGGACTTGGCTGATGTAAGTACACAACCCTTGTAAATTCAATATTTACACAAGAACTTTGTGGAAAATTACCTGGTAAAAAGAGAAAGTTTAAGTCTTTGAATGAACTACAAAAATGTGTTTTTTTCTTCTTCATAATTGTATTTTACCGTTATGGGTGGTCCTGAATAGGAAATCATTCTTGTATTTTACCTTTATGGGTGGTCCTGAATAGGAAATCATTCTACCTATGTGATAAAGTACTAAGATGAAATTTATAAATTTTATTGAAATCATTTGCAACTTTTGTTTATCATGCTCATTCGATTATTTATATATCTTCTTTTTTTTTGTCTGAGCAGATGCTTACAATACATTATTACCTACTCTTTGACGGCCCTGATGATCTTTGGCAGCACACAAAGACCTTATATAATGAAGATTCAATTTTCAGGTACCAAACAAAGCAATGACAAAATATTACAATTTTTGTCAAGGGAAACTTTTCTTTGGTAGACTCTTATGGAGCACAATAAGTTATGCTCCTTGTGTCTTGAGCACATGACCCGAAAACTGCTTCTAAGTACAATGATTTGTGTAAATTTATGAATACGTTATGAAGAAACCTGTCTATCATAAAGTCTTTTGTTACAAATTGACTGTAATTATGCCTAATGATAAAATATCAAGAACTATTATAGAATTGACGAGACCCTGATATGAATTTATATTTTATGTAGTTTTTCTGGGAAGCAATCAGTTGGCGGAAATAATATCTTTGCAAATCTCTCAAACATAAGGAGTACATTAGCCGGTGACTGGCCTCCAGATAGACTTGTGCATGTTGTGGAAAAGCTTCAATGCCGCGCTCATGGTCCAGATGGTGTTGCAATACGGGTGTCCGGATCCTTCATTGTTGGGAACCAGTTCCTTATATGTGGAGATGGCATACAAGCAGAGGGCTTGCCATGTTTCAAAGATCTCTCTATTGACATTTCGAGTAAGAGAGTGGGTACATTTCGTGAGCAGTTCATCATGGAGCCAAGCAGTACCATCGGTCGTTACTTTATATCAAAACAGGAGCTTTATATTATGCAATAACAAACCAATGCAGAATCTCTTGAAGATAAATTTGTAGCTTCAACACTTCATTCACTGGCATCAATGACTTCTACTGCAATAGAACCTTTGCCGGTGTGAAACAATAGGTATGGTATGGTTTGAGCTTTTATTCTAATTCTCTTTTCTTGTTAGGAAATTTCATTTCATTATCCTATGTGCTTATAGTTATTTTTATTTGCTTAATATGGCAACTTTTCTTTTTTTGTTTTCCTCTTCAGGGAAATATCGATCATGGACCTCCGTCAGTCTGTACATTTCCAATTTAATGTTATATCAAAAGTGGATACAAATGCAGAGCTAAAGTTTTGATTCCGAAATAATGAGGCATGGCTGTAATCTTTGTAACAATTTTTTTTTTTGTGAAATGTAAATTATAGCTTTTGTTCTTTTGTATATAACACTAATTGAATATGGTTCTGAATGAGGTGACAATCAACATAGTACTTATTGGTTACGGGCCAAGTATGCTTTAAGTATAATAATTCACTTTGTTAACAAGAGGAAATTTGAACCAAATCTTATTCCACTTAATGAAATAGAATTTTTCCTTAAAAAAAGAGAAGAACATAACAATTCAGAGACTATCAAGTACATTTCTTTGTTAGAATTACTATCTCCCGCTATACATTCCAAAAATAGTTCTGCATACATTCAAAGATTATCAAGTAACCTTGCCTAGGAAAATGCCACATTAAGAAACAATAATCTGAAGATGAACACAATCCGAAAGGATCTTACTCTAAAAAAATGTATGTACAGCCAGCTTCTTAAAGCTTAAAACACAAATAGATTGGCATGCCTTTTACGAACCTGCGAGAAAGTAGTCGCTGATTGTTTTCCTTTTTATCGAGGGAGGAGCATTCAAAACAGAAGACGGGCTCCCCAATGCTGCATCTGGGATCTTCTCAAAGATGTCATTCATGTCCGGGTGAGAAGAAAACCTTGTCTTCTGAGCTTCAGGGGTACTGAGTTTAGGCATCGAGATTGGATTAAATGAGTTATTTTCATCCAATCCTTTATCTAGACTTTGAGTGCTGGAATCCTTTGCTAGATGCACTTGTTCGTTCATTAGAAGCTTTCTACATCTAGCACCAGGAATCGCCATTACTCTCCTTCGAATGGCAGATGGGAGTCGGGAGCTTGAGCAGTTGGTGCTCTGAGAGTTCCAAATGCGAACCTTTTGCAAGCAAGAAGTTGGATATTGATGTAAGCATGCTAAGTATACTTTCAAATCTAAGAGTAAGAAAACACAACAATTAGTGTCAGTATAATCTTGTATGGCATTTCTCTTTCATACCGTAAAATCATCAGAAGAAGTTGCAATCCTTCCATCCTCATGAAAGCACCTACAGTTAAGGAGGAGAATGGTGTGATTATTTATCGAGCAACATAAGAACTCAGAATCATTAGGCCTAAAGATTTACCAATCAACTGCTGTAACTTCACGATCATGGCTTTTCAATATGATAGGATCTTCTTGGGGCTTGTTTACCTAGTGTGACAATGCCAAACAAGTTATATTCAGATCAGCACCAAACTACAAGAAACATTTCAAAAAAAAAAAAAAAAAAATAGATAAATGTACCTTCCAAATATAGGCATTTCCATCACTAGAACCACTAAGTATGTGCGCAGCATCAGGGCTGATAGAAGACTGCAATTGCACATTTGAAGTGAAGATAACTAAGTATCCATTCTATCTATTTGCATTGATAAACTGTTTTGTAGGGCTTTAAAACACTCACCTTTACAAAAAAGGATTCAATTTGGCATCCCGAGAAAGATTTCATAGGACCCTTTTCAAGCTGAAGTAGATTATACAAATATATTCTGGAATAGAATAGGGGGGAAAAGTAAGGAGAACGTTTCAGTCTTTTCCAAATTATTAGTATGCACTTGGTGCAGGAAAACTGTTAAATGCAACACTGCACTTTAAAGCTGTAACTTCAACGATTTCTCAAGAATGTAGAAGAAAAGGACATGGTCTGAACTCCATGGCTACAATTTTTTTTTTTAATAATGTTTTAAACAATGGTAAATCAGTTTATAAGAACAGAATGTCCTATTTGAGCAGAAAGTACCTATTGTCCTTGCAGGAGGCTGAAATAAACACTCCATTCATATCTTGGGACAAGCTAGAAATTCCATGTAATCTTCTTTCCTAAAATGAAGAGGATAGATATTGTAAGGACATGACTATATGAAGTTCAAAAAATTTAAAAAAAAAAAAAATCATGCTGAAAATACTTATAGGGATCAATGAGGGAAAAAAAAATCAATCAACCTGCTGTACAGTTAAGACTAACCTTTGCTGATGACTCAAGATGAGGGCATGTCTGTGTGACTGTACTTTTCATATTTCTGGTATCCCAGAATTTCACAATGCTGAAATAAAACAAAAGACCAGATAGAGGCATTAAAAAATAATTATATTAGATTGTTAAAACTGAACCCAAAAATTTAATAGTTAATAAAATGCATCAAGGGTGAAGGTTTCACACTTACCTGTCCACAGCTCCAGCAGTGGCTATAGAAAGCCCATCTTTGAGATAAAGTACTGATGTGATGCTCATGGAAGTAGCCTGAAAGAGCTTAAATCTCAGTGGAGAGTATAAAAATATTTGATGGACAAGAGAATATCAGCAACAAACCTTCGCACGCCTTAGGCGCTTTGCTCCAGGGGACAGATGAGCTCCTTTGATCATTGCAGTTGAGCTGCAGGGAGTAATCAAAATTAAAGCATATACCAAATAATAAAAATATACAAAATATAGGTTCAAGAAATGATAAGTTACCATATGCATGGTTCCTCCCGCCTGCTTGAGTTGGGATTACATCTTATGTCCCAAAGACCAAAGGAACCATCTCGTGAACCAGAGACCACAATATCTGTTGATAATACCAACATACCATTACAAACACTTTATGTTAATAGTAAAATCTAAACAACTCGTTTAAACCTAAATACAGATTAGAAAAAAATACTCACTTGGATTAGTTGGATGGGAAGACATGGATTTCACACTCCCAGTGTGCCCCATCAACACGGCAATACATCTCTTTTCTTGAACATCCCACACCTTCATCTGAAATAACTATACATGATTACAAAAAATACTCAACTAATAAAATCAAAAGTAACCAAAATTATAACTCGGCCACTTACAGTTTGATCGCCAGAAGCTGTCAAAATCTGGCTGTCATCCTACAAAAGTGCTAAAGATTAGTAGGCAACAAATTTATAACTTGAATTTGCTTACAGAACACACCCCGTCTCTGTTATTTCCACATCACAACAATGGCATTAACAAGGATCCCGTGTTCAATTAGAAACAGAGAATCCTAGCAAACAACCAGAACCATCAAATTGATAGCTAATATTGATCCCCTTGAAAACCAATAAACAATAATAATCATAGTTTGAGTAACAAATACATAAAGTTATAAATTACCTTGATCCAACATACGTCAAACACAGCATTATTGTGTGCAATCCATTCAGAAACTCTAGCTTTGTCTGTGATAAAACCCAAATCCAAATAAGCTAAGAAAAAGTACTAACAAACTATAATAAACCAAAACCCTAGAATTAAACCAACCTGCATTTTCCTGGGGACATGAGGAAGATGGAAACTGGCTACGAGTATCAAACAAACTCACATATCCATCTTCATCCGAGACGGCGAGAATATGCGAACTTCTACTGCTCTGCCAAAAACAAAAAAAAACAAAATTTCAAATACAAACAGAAGCAAAAAATTAAAAAACGAAGCTTAAATTTCGCAAACACACACCTTACAAAACGAAATCGCCAATGGCGGAGTGATATCGGAGCCGTGTTCTAGCCCCACGGCGCCAATTTCCCGGAAATCCGATACCAAATCGCCGATATATGATCGCTTCCGAACTGAATAGCATCAAAAATCCATTAGGGTTAGCAAAATTGAAGCAAAAATTGAGACTTAATTGGGGGAAAAAAGATGAACCTTTGAATCCATTTAGCTCTCTTGATCGAATGTCTTGGTAGAATGATGGCGAATATGAGATTTCCATTGGAAGATTCTGATGAACAATGTGACGCGGAGACGGAGGAAGAAGGAGATCCAGGACTGAAGGTGAGGTGAATATGAAGTGAAGTTGTGATTTTTGGTTTTTTTATTTTCTGGAATTGGCGCGAGTAGAGTCGGCTTCTTCGGCGGGAACTCATTTTTGAGTGTTTTGAGTCTACACCTCAATAGTCAAAGCTTCGCGCTTCGCGGTAGATTACTTTCCCTTTTTGTACGACATGGCCGTGACCCATGGACTATTATTTATTAGGGATAATTGCATTTTGGTACCTTTAGTTGCACAAATTGTCAAAAAGTACCTCACGTTTTGAAAACAGTTAAAAAGGGACCTACTGTTTTGGCTAAATTACACCCGGTACCCTCCACCTTCTTCTTTTTTTTTTTTTAATGACAAGATTACCCTAGAGCCTATTTTGAATAATTTATATTTTTTGCATCACAGATTCCTAAATGTATCAAATGTTAATAATTTGGTCCTGAGATTAAAGAATTTTTTTGGGATAATTACATTTTAGTACCCTCTAGTTTGACGAAGTTCCAATAAATACCTCGGGTTTTGAAAAATACCAAAAAGAGGTCTCTAGTTTATGTAAATAACATTTTAGTACCCTCAACTAACCCATTTTTAAAAATAAAAATAAAAACTAAATTTACCCTTTGACTTTTAAATTAACAA
>WUAT03392781.1:0-10228 GCA_010015005.3 Ulmus americana
CCTTAAAATTAGAGTTTCCATGTTGAATATTAGAGTTAGAATTAAGGAATAATTTAGTTGAAATTTATGTCTAGTGGCGAAGAACGATCCTCAATTACGTTTGTCTTATTATTATTTTCTCTTGATTATATTTTTTTTATTTAAATTGCTTTCACAATCTAAACACCCCCCCCCCTTCTGTTACTTAAGTAGATTTTTATTAATTTAGAATTAATCATCTGCAAGAAAGACCCTTACTTCTATTATGCTCATTATTACGACACTTGTAGGCAAGAGTAAGGTCAAAATTGCTAGTTGCTTTCATTCACATCAACTAGACTAGTCAAAGAGCTGCATAGATTATGGCTTTTTAAAGTAGGTATTGATTTACTTTGGAATACAATCTCAAATTGTTACTAATATTAACTTTAAGATGTTTATTTAATTTCTTAGTTGTACTCCTAATCAATTAATTAAACATGCTATGGAATTGAAACAATAAATCAACCACATCTCCACAAAGAATAAAAGATAAAAGAATTAAATATAGAATAACTCCATTAAAATCATGTTTAGGGTTTAGAACTCCTCTCAATTACATATAAATTTAGCCACACATGATAACTAAATCAAACATAGAAATATTCAGGAAAAAAAATATAAGAAAATGGTAGAAGAAAGCTTAATGGTTTAGAAATCTCAAGAAAGTTTCAGCTGCATCAATGGAGATCTTCCCCTTCAAAGTATCTTCTTCTCCAAACTCATGTATTGCCTATTGTGAAGTCTATATTTTTTTCCACCTCCTTTTATAGTCTTATAATGATATATTTATAGTGTCAGGGCTTCTAAGGATGTTTTGGGGATAAAATATGAGTTTTGAATGGAAGAGATTCAAAAAAACAAATAAAAGATCAATTTTCTGATTTGGAAAATCGTGAAACTCACCGCCGGCAACCAAACTATTCGCCGCAGCAAGTTTTGTGCTGGAATTTGTATGGGCTTCATGAACAAGTTCGCCGTTGACAAGCAAACTTCTCGCTACCAGTGAGTAAACTTCTCACCACATGCGATTTTCCCCTAGAATCTGTATTGGGTATATTCACAAACGTTGTAGCTCTATCTCTTAGCTTTCTGTTGCCATGAAGATCACCTGATTTGGACTTCGGATGAGAAAGTTATGGCTAAAATACTAATAGGTGCTCAAAATCCATCTTACCCAAATTTAGCACAATCACAAAAATAACATAACTTTTTCATTTTAACTTCAATTTTCGAACCGTTTAATCCCAGCCGTCAAGAATTTCCTCACCAATATAATTCTTCATCCAAATATTCTTTTTAAGCACTTTGTGGCCTGGAAATACATCAAAAATACACATGATTTCGAAAAATACATTTATAACAGAATTAAGTAAAATTATATAAATTAAATCTAATTTCTAACAAATGATATTGATAAATCACTAAGTCTAAGTGCATTTTCAAGCACTTATCAAAGACCAAAGGGATCATTACATAACAATTATAAGTCCATTACTTAAATAACTACGTTTTAAAAATAAAATAAAATAAAAACACTATATTGCTTTATTACCTCTAAAAACCAATATTTTCTTTAGGGATAGTCTATTTACTTAAAACATGTTTTAATAACATAAAACATGAAACTCTACAAAAACCTTCATTTGAAAATTTCATAACTAAACCATTTTAGTATCTTTTTGGTTTAAATCAATATGAAAACTTAGTTAACTTCTTGAATTACTTTCTGTAAAAATATTGAACTTAGATTCATTTTATAACTTGTAAAACTGAGCTGAAACAGAGAGACCAAAAACAGGGTTTCTCGATTTGAGCCCTTTTTGAAGTTCAACTATTTCAGGTTGAAATCATCCAAAATGTTCATCAGACATGCCCAAATTCATTCGCAATACATAACATAACATACTAAGAGATTTCATGAAAAGAAAAACTTGATTTGAAAACTTAAACACATCATAATAGTTTTACCAAGTTCATTACTCAAAAATTGGTTTTTTTTTTTGAGCAATTGGCCTTCATAGCCTTTTAACTTAAAATCCACAAGGAGGAAAAATCTCATATTTTGACACATAAAAATAGACATCTAGGAATTTTCAAAAAAAATTTCAAACATGCAATTTAGAGTTTTATAGGTCCTATATTCAATCAAAATATTTCATCTTAATTTATGTTCATAACCGGATTCAACATATCTTACAATCCAATCATTTTCTTATTTAATTCTATCATGGCAAATAACAAATTAATCAAAGATTTCATTCCCAGACATACATGAAGAATTTTACATATAGAAATCAAGGATTTACCTTGAAGATCACTTGAGATGATCCTTTTAGTTGGGGGTTTGAACTTGTTGAAAACTTTGATAAACACTTTGCATATGCTCATGTGAATATCCATTAGATTCTTAATTAAAATCCTTAGAAAACTTTAAGGAAATAATCAAAAAACGTTTTACCTTGATCAATCTTTGAAATTTAAGCTTTAAACTTCAACAATCGAATGTTTGAATTTGAAGAACACTTGTGTTCTTCACTTGATGCTTCTCGGATTGAAGAGAGAAAACAGATGGGGAGCTTTGTTTCAGTTGTGACAAAGGCTTGCTCCGAAAGCCTTTAGCCCCTTTCTTATAGGCTTCCAACTGATTGAGAAGCTTAGTGAGATGTATCAAGGTGTAATCCCATGCAATTATCAAAATATATTGTCTTGACACATACTTAATTTAAGTCGATTGATGGCTTGCTTAAGAGACAACTGACTTTTCACAATGAAGCCTATTGGTTATAAGTTCCATATATATAGGAACAAATAATAAAATACTCAAATGGAAGCTTTTTGTTCCGAAATAAGGTTTGGACTTTCATGATATGTCTTAAATAAAGCTTGGTAGGAAGCTTTACTTGCTTTTCAAATGGAAATCAATTATCCGGATTAGTTACTCATCTGGAAACACTTGTTTTTTCCCAGAAGGAAGCTATTAATAAAAAGCTTCTGAGCAAATTCTTCATTTCGAAAAATAATAGAATTTTCGAAAAGTCTTATACATGTTCTAGAAGGAAAGTTTAATGACTCATATTTTTTTTTCTGGAAGGAAGGTTTGCGTAAAACTTTTAGTTTGTTCTGGAAAAAAAAGTCTTAAGATGTGTTTCCTGGCGGTACATAAAATCTGAAAGAAATGAACATACCGGAAGGTCTAAGAATTTCTGGAAGGACTAACTTGGCTAGAAGGTCTAGTTCATAGCCAGAAGGGGTATATAACTGTAAGGAACATTTTAGGAACATATGCTGGAAGAAACATATGAGGTACATTTGCTGAAAGAAACATATTTTTGGAAGAGTTATTTGAAATACATGTGCGGGAAGGAACATAATTCTGGAAGGGTTATTTGAAATACATGTGTCGGAAGGGTCATTTGAAATACATGTGTCGGAAGGGTCATTTGAAATACATGTGCTGAAAGGAACATATTTCCAGAAGGGTCATTTGAAATACATGTGCCGAAAAGAACACATTTTCAGAAGGGTTATTTAAAATACATGTGCCGGAAGGAACACATTTCCGGAAGGGTCATTTGAAATACATGTGTCGGAAAGAACATATTTTTGGAAGGCCAGAAGGGTCATTTGAAATACATGTGCCAGAAGGAACACTTGAAATACATATTTTGAAAGGAACATATTTCTGGAAGGAATACTTGAAATACATATTCCGAAAAGAACATATTTCTGAAAGGAACACTTGAAATACATATTTCGTAAGAAACACATTTCCAGAAGGAACATTTGAAATACATATTCCAGAAGAAACATTTCAGGTTGTGTGCCAGAATGGTCATGTTTCCGGAAGGAACATGTTATCGGAAGGGCTAAAAGTTAGCCGGAAGCCATTCCCCACTTGGGTATGTGGTGTCTCCTCAGAAGGTTTTTTTTTTCCAAGCCATATAACGTATCCAGGAAGGATCCCCAGTTTCGTGCGTGTGTATCCAGAAAAATATAAGCTGTGTGAGTGCCTTCTATCTAGAAGCCTTTGTTTTGTCCAGAAACTTGTCATTTCATGGTGACTTGGCTGAGTGTCTGTTTGGGCTTTCACTTAAATCATTTCTTGAGTTCCATATTTCATACTTAATTTCTTTTAAAACTTTCATTGTTCTCTTAAATTTCCATCACTTAAATTCCATTTCATCACTTAAATTCCATTTCATCTCTTAAATTCCTTGAATTTCCTTTATTCTTCTTAAATCATTATTTCCTTAAGTCTTAAATCCATGCTTAAATACATCTTTATTTCCTTGAATCCTTTTAAGATCAATTCTTAAAAATACTTCTTAAATACATTTCTTGAAAATATTCTTAAAAATCATTTTTACTTAAGCATACATAACATGTCAATTCTATGTGGCATAATTTCATCAATAATATTCGTAACTAAATTATGAATCCATATTATTAATACTTATATAGTATTTTACCGTATAATTAATCTCATTAATGACTGTAATTAATGACGTGAACTTTCAGGGTATTATAAGAAACGATTGTATTTAAAATTAAAATAAAAATTCAAAATTCAAAAAATATCATAATTGTCAATACCAAAAACTCGGTCAACGATTAAGGACGGATTACGCAAGCAAAGTCTAACTCAGCACGATGAGTTCGTGTCAAAATTGGTCCAGCTCGGCAGGGAAGAGCTAGCATTTTAGCTGGGCAGGTTGGTGAGGAAGATATGACCTGTAAAAAAGAATGCACTCAGAGGCCAGGGGATATTTTCTAGATTATACTATGATGCTTAAGTCAGATCTTTGTGAGTGAATAATCCAGCAGAGTAACAACGAGAGTTTAATATTGCGTAAAAGTACGTTTACCTTTGAGAGGTGTAAAATATGATATTTATAGTGTTACCTTTGGGAGGGTTGAATCTGAGGAGTAGTTAGAGGGTTATGTTATCATAGAGAGAATATTGGATCTTCTTCAGTCACCCATGCAAAGCAAAATTGTGTGTTTGGACACAAAACATTGACTCCACAAATTATGATCCTTGTAATAGTGCATTGCAAGGACTATTGTAATTGCATGTGAAATAGGTGAGCTTAACACTTGCAAGTGCGTAACCCGGCATAGCTAACTTCGTCACAACTTAGCTTGTTGGTTTTGCACATCAAATTACACTAAATGTTGAGAGTTGTTTCTAGTTCTTCAGGGAGACGAACATTGGTGTCATCGTGACATTGGGCATGGCTTGACACGCCTTTGAAACAAAATGTAGTTTAGCACCTCGATGGTTAAGGCCAGCTCGGCTGCATGGCCTAACCTGATCGTAAGGGTCTGCTCAGCCGCATGGCCTAGCTCAGCCCCATGGAGCCGGCCAGGCCAACTCAGTAGTGACGTGGAAAAAGTGTCAACATGGTGTTTACGTGGACGCCAACTCAGTAACGATAAAAATCTCCATAATAATTAACCCCTAGTTATTGATCAAAGAGTTGGGATGGAAACTAATTGTTGAGAATTCCAATTTTGAGCTTAGTAGTTGGTGAGTGCTGACCTAATGTCTTAGAAAAAAATTCCATGATTAAAAAAATTTCAAATTTTTATTTTGAGCAAGGACCATTGATCGGGGGCATCCTAGCATCCCTCTGACTAGATTAGCTAGTTTAAATTATACTGACTAAGATAGCTAAATAATATTTAAAGTAGTGGGCCCAAACACATCCTTAAATATTATAAATAGGGGAATCCCACTCTTATATTGAGAGCTCTTGAGAAAAGAGAATGATAAGGAGATCTCCCAGTTATGATAGAGGAGTGACTTGGCCTTGAGATAAAAGAAGATTTCCCAACCCTGATAGGGAAGTGATAGGTCTTTGAGAGAACAAGGAGATTTCCCAATTTTGATAAGGAAGCCCACAAACCTTTCATCTTTTTTTTTTTATTTAAAATTTCTCTTCATTTGCAATTGTGCGAATCGTGACCGAGTTGGCTCTGCAGACTGTGGCCAAGCTAGCCACGCAAACTGTGACTGAGCTAGCCATGTGTGTTGTGGCCGAGTCGGGTTAGTGCTTAGTGGCCGAGCCAAGCTGGCATGCTGTAACCAAGCCGGCATTGTAGACTTCGACCAAGTCGGGCTCAAAATCCATTTTGATGCCATGTGTTGTAAATTCGGAGCCAAGACCAACCATTAGAGGGAAACAATTGAAATTCTTTGTCGCAGTTTTGTTAGCGAGTGTCAATAAAATGAAAGCTGTGAGAGAGTGCAATAATCTTGAACCATGGCTAACCAAACATGAGTTGGCTGACCGAAAGTTGATCTGATAGCATCAAAAAAGCAAGCGATTGAAACATAAGGGAAGCGAGTAATCATAGCCCAAAAGGCCAGCTACACTGATGGGCCTTCTAAGACCTAGGCCATGGGTTTACCTCCCTGGGAGCATGAAGGTTATGATGAGCTGTTGCTGAACTTGAGGGAACAATATGATGACCTTCATTATAACCCTACTGAGATTGCCATGGATACTGAGTACCATAAGTTTTTTCGGAAAACTTTAGCCAAGCTAAAATCTTATATTATTTTGAAATGATTTTCTTCTTATACCTCAAAGCAAACATCTCATTTTTGGCAGTGTTTCATTCTTACCCACTCTAGCCATCTCAAAAACAAAGCCGCATTGGAAAAGTACAAGTGCAAGGCTAAAAGATGTAAAAGCTTGAAGGAAGAGTTAATCGAGCTCAAGGAGAAAAACAAATAGCAAGAAGAAAACTTGAGGAAAGTCAGGTGTACTTGCCTTGCTCTCAAAGAGTTGAAGGTCAATGACGTCATGCTCTCTAAGGAGAAGATCAATGATCTCGAGGGGAAGCTCATGACCAATGAAGAGTCTAAAGCCAATGAAGTCTCATTTTTTTGAGGGCAAGATCTAGGATCTTGAGGAGAAGTATAGGTTGGCCAAGTACCTAGGAGGAGCATGGGCCAAAGATGAGACTTTGAAACTCCACCCTAAAGCTGCTAGATTCTTCAACTGGCTTGGTGATAATGGGAATGACAATGAGGGTGATGACCATATCGATGTAGTCTCTTTATCACTTTTGATGTAGTTTTTTTTATTTATTTAAGTAGTTATACTTGAGTGAGCTCAGTAATGCCTTTCTCTAGTGCCAAGCTCACGCCTATTTTATTTTGATGTCTTCCTTCTGGAATGACCGTAGCTTAGCTAAGTTCTAGCATCGCGCTATTATTTTGGATTTATGATATGCACTTCATTTATCTTTAGTAGCTCTTATAAAATATCAACTTGAAACCTCGTGATTAAATGTAAATTTAAATTTCTAGGCCATCCGATAAAATTAAGAACTTACTTTGTTCGTGAAATTTTTCCTAAGTGTAGGGAGGAACAATTTAGGCGAGTCTTATTAGAAATAATCGTGACTGAGTTGGCGGTGGCCCAAATAAGGTTGAGCTAGGGCCATGGCCAAGCTAAGACTAACGTGAGGTCAAGCTAGGGTTGAGGTTGAGCTAGGGCTAGGGCCTTGGCTCAGCGGATTTCTCGGGTGTTGCGTTCTGTACTTCAGCAATTTTCTCAAGCAAGGTTAGATTCCAAGTAAAACTCAATACTATGTTTGTTTAACCACATTTTGTGTGTTCTATTCAACTTAGAACTTAGAACTTGTGCGATTGTAACAAACAAACGGTTATAAGCGTAGAACTTCAGTCTTAAGCGTAGGACTCAGTTGTTTTTGACTTGGCTTGTTACTTTTCAAGGTAAGACGTTCTGATTAGAACATTGCCTTCATTCATAGCATACTAACTTTGGATTTTAGAATCCACATTGTTGTTTAAGATCAATCTTTGTTTTGTCTATGGTTCTAAGCATAGTACTTAGTTGTTTTTAACTGGGTTTGGTCCGTTATGATGTAGGACGTTCCAACTAAACATGACCTCGATTCGTAACAGACTATCTTAGTTGCGAGAGACTATGTTTGGATTTAAGTATTCATATTGATGGTTAAGGTCAGACGTTGTCTTGTTCATGATGAGCTCGAATGTGAAATTGAATATATGAAAAAGTTTTAAAGCTGTAACTCACCACGACATAGCTCGATAGGGTATGTTACCCCCCGAAGTATTGGAAACTTTGCGAAGTTTCTAAGACTTAAATTGGTTATACTGAGCATGCATCACGTAAGTGGTGTATTCAAATTTAGTCCATAGTAAGAGTTAGTATTTTAACTTAGGTTAGCGAACTTTGCGCAAGAGTTCAACATTCTAATAAGTGGTGAGTTATCTGCCCCAAGTGTTTTGAGCTCATTAGTGTATGGATGCGGGACAGTGTAACCATGATGTGGACCTTCCCATTGTAGATCTGACATGGCCGCGGAGCTCATCGTTATAACAGAACTCATCATGGCAGTGGAGCTTGGCATGGTTGTAGAGCTCGGCGGGGTAGCAGAGCTCTACATGTATGAGTTCAAACTGTTACGATTTGTGCTCTGGGTTTCGATACATTTTAATGTATTAACAACATTTTGATTATGTAATGAAGGACTTTTGTTTCATGTTATTAAATTGTGTTCATTTATGTTCATTTGTTGAATATATGCAAGTAAACTAAATGTCCTAAACTGTATAAATCTTCAACTAGACATATGAGGGGTTCACATATGGAAAGATACAATGTCAAGGATATAGATTAAATACATGGTCCATAGTCAATAGAATAAAGCTGGACACTTTATTCATATCAAAATTGTTATGAATCTATATCTCATTAGGGAGATAGCTTATCTTGGCTATCAGAGTTAAACTCTTAGATAGATTCATTGAGGTATATCCTAGTGGTGGATGTACATTAGGCTAGGACCTAAAGTGGAATTGATGTAAAATATCCGTTTGATCTGATCAATTCGCTTTAATAATCATATATGTATTTCATCTTAATCTTGAAATGAATTCATGTCTTTGTGTTTGTGACTTATGTGTTTTAATACTAAAGATAAAGCTACTATGATAATAGGTTAATATTTATGTATATTGGAGGCATGACTTGTAAATGATAAAGCGTGATTTATAGATATGGAATCCATGGCTCTACTTAGAGTTAAGGTTATCCTCTTAAGGAATCATTCGGGTTAATGGAAAGCAAAAGAGATCTCGATCATTTGAGCATGTGTTGTTCAAATAATATTCTATTTTTATAAACAAGGCTTTTCTGGTATAGAATGATTGAACTTAAGATAGAATGATCGATGATGTTAAATGGGCTAGACCTTAAGTCCATATGGATAACACATGGGGATGTTACATGAATAATTGATCTTGGAAAAAAAGGGTTTTAGATCTTAATTATGTTATATAATCAAGAGTACAACTTCGGGTTTATAGTGGAGTAATTTCAAAGTTAATAATTGATAGAAAATTGAATTGGAGTTAATTTATCTATGATTGTTGGATCTTGATTATATACATCGAGTGGATTCCTTTGCTAGCTCAAAATACCTCAAACCGAACATGTTAGAATAATGGTTCTAGGTCAACTGGTCGACCAGATGAACCATTACTCATAGACTAGCATCTCGGGCGAGTTCTGGTTGACCGAACCTTGGTCATGTGATTGACCGGAAGTGTGGAAACCCAGATACGAAAATTGAGTTTTTCACTTGATTTTCTATTTTATATTAAATGCTTATTTATATTTTTAATATAATTATATATTTGAATTATAGATATTTAATTCAAATATATTTGTATTTGAATTATATATCTTGTTGAGAGATATTTAATTCAAATGTAATATCTTAGATATTTTAACGAGATATTTAATTCAAATATATTTGTATTTGAAATTATGGATCTTGTTATGAGATATTGATAAGATATTATCTTAGATATTAAATAAATTTATTTTATTAGATATTTTCCTTTATGGATATATTTGATTAAATAGGAAAAAACTATTTTGTGTTATCTAAGAAAGTTTTTTCCTAAGTACTTATATAAATAATATCTATTGAGATATTTTATAATACGCTCAACAAAAATAAAAAAGAGAGAAAAATGACAGGTATATAAAAATAAGGATCATATAACTAGCATCTGAATATTATGATCAAAAGAGTTTTAATATGGGAATTTCTTGTGGCCAGTTTTGTAGAAACATCAGAAGTGTACCCACACACACATTGGTTTGGTGGTTTAAGAATAACAAAGAATACTAGTTGG
>WUAT03392892.1:0-10227 GCA_010015005.3 Ulmus americana
GCGGTTTCAGTATGAAATTGCCACCTAAAATATATGTAATTTTTGGACTTTTAGTGGCGATTCCAAACCAAAACCGGTACTAAAAAGTTTAGTCTTTTGAAAGAAAAAAAAAACACAATTTTACTTCCCGAAATTGCTAAAACCTGTTTCAATACCCAAATACATACCACAATACAAAATAATCCAGTAGTACACCCGTAGAATTTACATTAAGGATGCAAATTTGGTTGTTTTTCAACATAATTAAAATTTGTTGGAGTAGTTCTTGATCATAATGAATTGTATAGACTAATGGCGGTGAATGTTAGTTTTTCTACAATATGCCTTATAAATGAGTCTAGTTTGTTAACACTAAAATATAACTAAATGATGCATGGCATAATTAACAAACTAGAGTCATCAAGGCATATTGTAGGTGAACTCACATTCACCGCCATTACTCTAAAATTCATCATGATCAAAGTACATTCCAAGAAGTTTTAATTCAGTTGAAAAGCAACTTAATTTGCACGTGTTAATATAAATTTAAAACACAAAATTATCCTATAACATAAATTTTAAACCTAAAACAGCAAAACTAACACCTAAATAAATAACTTATAAAAAAATAAAATCAACCTAGCCGTTTATTGTTGCTCGAACCAGGCCCGCCACACATATTCACTACTACAAAAAACATATTAGGTGGCAGTTTTAAACTGCAGTCTAAAAGATAATGAGGTAGTTTGTAAATTGCCGCCATAATATGTGATGTTTATTGTATGAGTTTAGGTGGCGGCTTTAGACAATGGTTATTTCAAAAAACTATTATCTAATTCTTTAATTTAGAAGGCTGTTCTTTATAATAACAGCTGCCTAAGGACTTTTTTTTTAATCCAAAAATTTATTTTCTTCCTGTCACTTTAGAAGGTGGTTTTTGATAATAACCTTTGGCTCAAGCCTTTTTTTTTTAATACAAAACATCTTGTTCCCTACCCAAAATTTTAATCATTCCTTCAATCAAATAATAATCCAGAAACATACATATATAAACCAAAAAATCATATTCAAGAAATACAATGTAAAATCTAGGTAAAAAAATTGAAACATGAAGTTGCAGCAAGTTTACAACTATATCTTGTTTAATTTCCACTAGTGTTACAGTTTAGATGCTTATACACATGAACTACTCCTTAGAAATCAAAATTCAAGTAATGGTATTCTGTTTTCTAATAATTCATATGAGAGTCTATCCAACTATCCCACCTAGAGGAAATTATAAATAAATAAATAAAAAAACATGTGTGTGGATTCAACACCCTCATTATTGTTTGTTTAAGGAGCTGACAGGTTCATGTTTCAGCCATTAAATAGTGATTTGAAGGTCCCCTTCAGGATTTTCATTACCCCTAGCGTTAAACACTAGAGATAATATCCTCATGTGCAACTTCAAACTACGGTCCAGTGGCTTGGATCCCAACTAATATCCTCTTGCACAACATCCGGAAGCTTGAGCAGCTGCAAATGGAAGGAGTTTAGGATGACATTTTCTTATGAAGGAAAAACGTGGAAGCTTCATCCTTTTTGGTCGTGCCCTAAGCAAAATAAAACTTATAAATAATTGAAAACAAAATTAATAATGAAAACTAAAAATAATAAACAAAGAAGAAGCACATAAAATTACTCAAAATGATGAAGAATATCAAAGATTGAGGATTTTGGGTTGGGGGGTGGCAACTAGGCTAGATCAGTGAAAAATGAAGATACGAAAGATAGGGTTTGCAAATATGTTCAAATGCGCTTAAATAGGAACTTTAAGAGGCGATTATCATAAAAAACAGGCGCCTAATGTCTAAAAAAAAATTCGCTGCAGTCACAAGCTACGTGCAGAACATTAGGTGGTGGTTTTTTAAAATCTCTGCTTTGTAAAGGTGAATTTAGGCGGTGGTTACTTTTACGAACCGCCGCCTAAACTTCCTGTACATTTTGACGGCAAGTTTTTAAAAACAGCTACCGCATAATTTCTCCACATGTGTTTTAGACAGCGGTGTTTTGCGAATTGCTGCCTATGATTTGCCGTGAAATGTTGTTTTTGTACTAGTGATTATGTTCAACACTCTCGCATTTGATCAATATGCTCTTAGAAGATAGAGTCATGCTCGTAAAATCCCTAAACCCAAACAAAAACCACATTAGTTATACAATCAATACACAAACTCTTAGAAATTACAAAATTAATTAGTAATTAAGTAAAAACGTACTTGTATAGGAACTTGGGTGATACTATGTCTAATGAATATCCATGAACATTAGAATATGATACCCTCATTCAGTACTAAACAGTTCTATTGGACACTCCACAAATTTAAAAATGAGAATGAAAGTCAATATTTTCGAACTCTTCTTCCCTCTCATTGTTATGTTCTTCGTTAGCCATTTTTCAACAAGTCAAAATTATAATCAATTAATTTCAACTAATAACCTAAATTTTCAAAATAATCCAAAAATAACAAATTAACATCACCTAAACAATAGAAATAGATTGGAAAAAGTGTAAATTTACATTCTCAAACTCAAAATATTTAAAACATTGCAAGAATCTAAAAAATTCACCAGGAATTACAAAACCCTAAAAAATCCTAAAATTCTAATACTAATACTACAAAATATATTAAAACTTACCAAAAATAGTTCTAAGCTTGTTCCTTTTCAAATGGATGGATTTTTGAAGTAAAATGACAGAGGTTGGCCGAAAAATGGAGAAAGAACGACAGAGAAAGCTCAATGAATTGTTTTAGGCAGAAATGGGTTTCTATGATAGGGGCGCTGGATGTTGAAGATGATGAGACTTTAGGTGGTGATTCATTTATAAAACCACTGCCTAAATTTCTCACTACATGAATAGTCGGCTATAGGATAACATACTTAAATTCATCGCAATAATCTTGTTGTTTGTCATTTTCCACTAGGGGTGCATACAGCGATGACAATTGCTGTCGTTATAGCTACTTAGTTGTCGCTATAAACAACACATGTTTGCAGGAAAATTTTGGTGCACTATTTTCCCAGGGAAACTCTATAGAGAGCTACACTAAAAATATTGTCACTATATGGGTTGTATTTTCTAGGAAAAAAATGTCTCTATAGTGACGACAAATGTCGTCACTATAGACAAAGTTATTATCGCTATGTGTTGTATTTTTTAGGGATAAAAATGGCGCTTTATTTTTCCGCTTAACTATATAAAGATGACAAATGTCGTGGCTATAGATAAAATATCGTGGCTATAGTGATGATATTTAGGGTCTGCTTACAAAAGATGCATAATCCTTTTCTTCTCCCCATTTCTCCTTTGTTGATTGTATTAGATGTGGAAATGGATTTTGGATTGTGTTTGGCCATTGATTTTTTTGATTGTATTAATTTGGAAATGGTCTTTTTGAATTATGCTTCATATTAGAATTGGTTTAGTTTGTTTTATATTGATATTGAATTTTGTATTTTTTAGATATGGCCAATGTTATGTCCCATGGAGAAGAAGCCGTAGGTGATCGACCTCATCAAGTGGTTCTAGATTACCGACTTCCTGCAAGCTCGGCAAGTTTCAAGTTTTCGAATACTTTTGGTTTCACTACAAGAAAATTCGTTTATAGAGATGACATAATAGCGATGAAAAAGATGTCGTCGCTATTGAGAAACACTATAGTGACGACAAGGTAAAAATTGTCGCAATACACTCGTCATTTAGAGCGGAGCTTATAGCGATGACAAATATCATCGCTATAGACCTCAATAGTTCGCGAAAAAAATTTGGCACCTAATATGCCTTGAAAAATCAATAGATATGACACTTGTCATTGCTATAGGGTAACTAAATCATCGCTTCGTTGATTAAAATTTCAAGGAAAAAAATGGCACTTTATTTTTCTAGGGAAATTCTATAGCGACAACAATTGTTGTCACTATAGAGTACAATGTCATCGCTATATGTTTTGCAATTTCGAGGGAAACAAATGGCACTCTACTTTCCTGCACAATCTTATAGCGACACTATAGACTTAAATATCATCTTTATAGCGATGAAATTTTAATTCTTTAGCGATGACAAGTGTTGCCACTATAGGGTTTGCTTACAAAAAATGTAGAACCCCTTCTTCTTCCCCATTTCTTCTTTACTCTTTGATTCAATTCGTCATTGCCGCTCCTCTTCTCTCTGGTAACTTAATTTTTCATTTGCTTTGGGTTTTTTTAGTTTCACATTGATATTGAAAGTGGATTGGAAAATTTGGAAATAGATTTTGTTGATTAGTTTTGTTTCAATGTGATTATTGATTGTGTTGATTTGTGAACTGTTTTCTGGTTTAGATATGAGATTTTGGTTATTGAGTTTAGATATGGATAGGGACTTTTGGTTTTGATTTGGAATGGTTAAGTTTGATTTATTTTTTTTTATTGGATTTGAAAATGGATTTTAGGTTTAGATATGAATTTTTGATTTTGTTATTGGATTTGAAAATGGATTTTGGACAGTGTTTGGCTATTGATTTTTTTTATTTGGAAATAAATTTGCTTTGATTGTGTTGATTTGGAATAAGATTTATCGATTATGTTTGATCATTGGTAATTGAATTTTGTATTTGTTTAGATATGGCCGATGTTATATCCTATGGAGGAGGCGCTAGAGACAATCCTCCTCATCCAGGGGGTTCCAAGTTACTGAGTGGGTGCGAGTCCAGTATGTTTTAAGTTTTTGGATACTTTGTTTTGGTTATTAATATCGTCTATTTTTGCTAACTATAACTATAATTTTCATAAATGTAGCACTTGTAGGGAAAAAATAAATAAATAAATAAAGCCCACTCAAAGGGCCTCAATTTGCAAAAACTATAGGAGGCCAATGGGAGAAGACCGTTGCCTATTATGTTCAACATGGTCAAGAATATATTGCAGCCGATCGGGGAATGTGAGATTTTTCTCCAAGTGTGTGGGCAATGAGATCAAGTTTTCCGTGCCTAGTGTTACCGAACGTGGTAGCATGCTTTGGAGCATTTGAGACATCGTGTCTTGAATGTGGTTGAGGTAATTAATCTGAACTTTATAGTTAAATTAATTCAATAAATTAGTTTGTTTTAAATTATCTAATTCAAATTATTGTAGGTGTATTTTAATATTAGGAGCAACCGTTCCGCCGAGCAGTACGACATGATTGTAACAGTTATCGATCGACAAGTAGCCAATTGATATCGTGACTACAAGACGATGATCAAGAAACACGTCATGGAGCATGAGCCAAATGTTACAAGACCAACATATGTTGTAAGTATTACATTTATTTTACATGATTGAATTAGACTTATAATTTGCTTCAAATTTGGTTAATATGTTTAATTCTATTTTTGCAGGAACTTTTGCAGAAAAATAAATTAAACTGGTCAATGTCAAAATATCCAAGTGCACAACGCTCAAAGACTTTTTCAGCTAGTCACTATGAAAGGTACCTATTTAATAAGTTTTTTAAATTTTAACTATGTTAATTATAAGCGTTAGTAACTGACTTTATAAATAAATAAAAATTAGAGGAACCCTGAAACATAGCCATGGCCTGGAGTTATTAATTCATTTAATACTTTTCATACAAATAAGAAATGCAAGTGGGTAAACACTATTGCGCATCATGATTATGTAATTAGTAACATTATACTTTTATAAATTATTTTGAGTATTAAGTTTTGGTTATTAAATATTGTTTTTTAAATTTCAGTCTACACTGGTTCAAGAGTTGGAGACTCAGATTCAGGAGGCTAGTTTGTCAGGCGCAGAGGTTGATGAGCACGCCATTACAAAACAAGTACTGGACAAAAGACAGGGCTACGTAAAAGGAGTTAGATAGAGAGTGAAGAGCATTGGTGCATCTTGTTTCTCTACTACTACTTCATGGGCCCTATTTGTATCGGGACATTCTTCCCTGCCCACTCTTGAGACTGCTAATCAGATGGCTGCTTTTCAAGCTATTGTGCACTAGGCTCAATCTAAGGCTGCTGCTACTAAGGCTACTATTTGGGGCCTTGTTGCTAGTCTAACACAACAATTTCCTAACTTTTAACTGTCGTAAGACCTCTTCATGCCCCCTGATCAGGACGAGGATGAAGATGCCGACAAAGATGGTGTAAATTTGGGGGATCTTTAGATTTTTTATTTTTTATTTTTTTACTTTGTATAACTTAATTTATAAACTTTTTATTTGTATTTGTGTTTTTATACTAAGTTGATATGCATATTAATAAGTTGTTAGCGTATTAATTTTATTGATTTTTTATTTCATAAAAAAAATTAACAAATATATATATATATATATATATATATATTTAAAAAATAAAAAATAAAACATATAGTGACGACATGTCATCGCTATAGCCTGCTAAAACTTACGAAATTATAAGGAATGAGTGATGACAATTATCAAATATAGCGACGACAAGTATTTCCATCTATACCGACGACAAATATGTCATCACAATTGATGTACATGCATTGACCTATTGCGGCAGCTTAGAGCAACAAAATTGTCGTCGCAATATGTGTGCACTGACGACATTTCGTTCTTTACCGACGAGATGCATCATCGCTATAAACTCTATTTCTTGTAGCGTATGTTTTGGTTATAAATATAGTTTATTTTTGATAACTATTAATTGTAATTTTTATAAATGTAGCACCTGTAGGAAAATATGGTCTTTCTCAAAAGGCCTAAATTTGTAGAAAGCATGGGAGGCCAATAGGAAAAGACCATTGCCCTTATGTTTGACATGGTCGAGCATACATTGCACCCTATTGTGTAGAATGCAAAACTATTCTCTTGGTCTGTGGGTAACTAGGTCAAGTTTTTCGTGCCCCAATGCAAAGATAAATAGGCGGATGTTCTAGAGCACTTGAGAGCCTGTGTCTTGGTCGTAGTTCAGGTAATTAATCTGAACTTTATAAGTTAACTTATTTCATTAAATTAGTTAGTTTTAACTTACCTATTTCAATTTTTCGTTGGAGTTTTTCGATCTTTGTGAGCAAAGGTTCTACAGAGGAGTATTACACTGACCGACTAGCAGCCGATTGATACCACGATTAAAAGACAAAGGCCAAGACACACTAGCTACATGTGTAGCGACCCGATTTTTACCAGGACTTTTGTTATTAAAATATAGTAAAAATCAGAGTAATTTTTTTTATTTATTTAAAACATTGTAAGCACATCAGAAATTCAGTTTAGTTAAAATCTTGTATTACCGACATTTTAAAATTGTTGGTATGAAAACATTTTGATCAAGGAACTATTAAATGTTTCTTGTATCCTGGTAAAGCTCATTTCACCAATTAAAACATTTTCTTAAAACTGTGCGTAATAAAAGACTATCGAAAATCATAAAGTTGCTGGCTAGAACCAGACTTATAAATCACATACTATTAGTAAAATTAAAACATTAACCTTCTTATCACATTTCTCCCACCCAGCAAGTCTAGTAATTCACCATGAGGTGATTCATCTACGATATCTACAACATGAACGTAATCTATGAATCGAGGCTCAGCAAGTACAAACATTCTATCTCACAAAACTTGTGCGATCTACTTAGTAGGTTATTTAACATTGCTTATAAACTCACATCAACAGCTCATAAAACACATTATAGCAGTTAAAACGATCTTATATTATAATAATAATCACATATTCGTAAACATATGCAAGATGCAGACTCTCAACTTGTAAAAACTCATTTAGATTTGGAAGTTTTAGCTTCTGTAAAATATTTCTCTGTTTAAAAATATTGTTTAAAATATATTTTGGGTCCCTGTGTCCATACCGTGTGCGCCACCCAAGACTTTCCAAGAGGATCAGTCCTGTGCCAAGCCCCGAGTTAAATACATTCTAATTGTCACCCGAACTCCCGCTGGGTAACCTCATTACCTAAATGAAGGAGGCAGTCCCTCGCTTCAACACGACTGCAGGAATGTCTTATTCTATTTAGAGGTTGGTATGACATAATCAAATCAAAATACTTTTTAATTCATTAAAACTCTCTAGTCTTAAAATCTGTATTTGGCACCAACGTGCTTAGCTTATGCTTAGAAAGCAAAATCTCTCAATAAAACTCTTTTGGGGAAAGCTTTTCAAAATATTTGTTTCATGTATAGATATTGATTTCATGCATGTAAGTCTTGGATGTAAAGTCAATATGAAACACATATAAACACAATTATCTTATATATAACTGCATTTATCTATCCATAACCAGAGAGCATCTATATACGTCAACGTATCCCAGATAACAGATTATCACGTATCAATCCAATCATATATAGATTTCATAAAAGGTCAATACATTAACATGTTGTCACATAATCATAATATTTCATATAACACAGTAGGTACATTGCACACACTTTAGAAAACAAGTTTTAGTCCATGTTGTATGTGAGGTTTTACATATCGGTTTGCACTGCAATTACCAAGTTCATTCGTGTTCTACTGCTTTTGCTAGTGACCCTATTTGAATATACTATAACATTAGGGTTTATCATATTAAGACTTATTGAAGTATTTAAATGTAAACCTAAACCCATTGTTCTACCCCTTCTCATTGTCCAAATGAGACTTAGGTCATCAGTCATCGTCAATTTACAAACTTCTTCCTCAAATCATCACGTTCTCGAACATGGGGTTCGGATACCTTTAAATTCGGTGATCGAAGTTCTGTTATCGATCTTAAGATTTTGTAATTAAGTTATAGAGTTTAAGGAATTAAACAATACCTAATTAATTAGGGTTTGGTTACTTGATTAATTTACGTTACATGAATTAATCAACTTAATTACAAAAAATCTAATTACTAAGTTAATTAACTTTATTAGATTAATTAAATGGCTTGATTACAAAGTTGAAATTACTAAATTAATTTTGACTTAATTTAATTACTATTTAACTTTAATTCAATTTCTCTAAGCAACTTTGTTTCACTTAATTGATTGTGTTTAATTAGTGATTAATTGCTTACTAATTGTTGGTGTGAATTAGAGATTGATTGTTTCTCTAATTACTAATTAGTTTCGCTTAATTACCTATTTGTATTTTATTTACACTACAACTTAGTTATTCTTAATTTAGCAATTAATCTATCAATTAATCATTAATCATTAGTACATAATCAAATCATTAGTACTTAATCACTTAATTAAAAATTAGAAATTTACTATCAACCTCTAATTAATTATTAAACCTAACTAGTATTTGTTAACGCCAAAAAATGGGTTAGTGGTCAAAGTATGCTACGTAAGCTATCCCCTCCAAGTGTAAGCTATTCCCTTTGAGTTAGCAAGGTGACTTGGAACCAAGTCAGATCTAAAGCCATCAATCTAAGAAGCTATCCAGAAAACAATATGCAAAAGAGAAGGCAGTCAGATATCGGGGGAGTTGTTCCTTCGATTACACTCTGATGCTTAAGTTAGAAAGCGAAACAAATAATCTTTGCAGAGAGAATAGCTTAGATCAGAGAGTGCACACCTTGAAAACTGAATTATGAGGGGTATTTATAGGGGTTTGGATCAAACAAACTCGTCCTATATTCATGGGAAAAGTCCTATACTCACAGGAATGTCAATTAGCTATCAAAGAATACACTTGTCCTAACGCATTCAAATTTATCCTGATAAGATAAGCTTTTTTTGAATATTGATGATTGATTCCTCAAAACAAGGAGCATTGTAATAAAAAGTTACATGGGGCTCTTGTAAGGATGAATTGATCAAGTCCTACCTCAATTGATGAGGCAAAACAGACCTTAGTCATAGCTTAGTTAAAAGATATCGATATTAATTTAACTAAGTGTTGTAGAGAACCTCAAGTATGAAGAGAGTCGAGTCTTGCCTCGGCATTCTGTAATTCGACTTAACTTAGTATTGACTAAGTTAAGATAGGCATGGATGCTAAGCGTATCACTTAATTGAATCGTATCGACAGTCCTTGGAATGAGGCAAGGGTGCCTACATAGACGTCACCAGGTCAGCTTTGGAACGTGAGCAAGCGAATGTGTGGGCACACAGATGAGTGTGAATATGTGAAAAGACCGATGCTCATGGGTGAGGCCGAGGTTCAAAACGGCTGGACTACACATGAGCCAGCCCAGGAGATCAAGATATTTCAGGAAGTCCAAGTTGTGATTTTGTCTAGTAGGCACTTCGTCATAGATTTAGGCACTTAAG
>WUAT03393113.1:0-10225 GCA_010015005.3 Ulmus americana
TTTACCACTTTTTCCAAAATCTTAAAACTGATTGAGGACCAGTAATAGTATTCTAACACTCACCTTCATGTGTGGGCATCAACCAAACAAAGAAACCAACAAGAACCAATTCAAACAAGAGACCAAAGATAGCAAACAAAGCGTCCTACATGAGTTGAGACCAAACAAACAAATTGCAGGGATTCAAATTCAAGACCCCTGCTCTGATAAAAAGTTTACTACTTTTCCCAAAATCTTAAGCTGTTAAGAGGTGAGCTAACAATAATATTACATTCTAATAACCACAGTTTGTATTGTTTATTTTTGTACTAATAGTGTAAATTTAGTGCCTCTCAGAAAAGATTTATAGTCTAAACTCAAAGATTTTATTTGAAAAGAGATGATTGAAGATCAGAAGTTACGAAACATACCAGAAAGCACAGCTTGTAAGCTATCCATGATAACTGAGAGAGAAAGCAAGGAAGCTATTTTCGCGACGTAATCCACAACTTCTTTTTCATTGCTATAAGTATATCCCAGAACAGAGCGGCAGCAGAAGAGAATTGATCCGACTGTCACAGCCTCTACAACTGCAAGAACCATTGCAGCACAAACAGCTGCTTGAGCTGCCCTCGGATTTCCAGCTCCTAACTCATTTGAGACGCGAGTACTACAAAAGGGGTAGATATAAAAAGAAATAGCAGAATTAAAATCTAAACCAATTGATAAAGTTTTATAGATGAGAAGACATAAGCATTTGAACACAGAGTTAGAGCAAACCTTGCAGCAGCACCAAGACCATAAGGTACGAAGTAGTGCAATGTAGTGGTTGTGAGGCTGCTCAAATTATAAGGAAAAACTAATATCAAGATTGATGGTATTTAAGTTCTACCGAAGATAACTGAGGATAACGAAGCATACCAAATAGAAAGGACTGAAGTTTCAAGCTTTGAGTTTGGTAGAATCCCGGAAAGTAAAATGAGCAGCTCAAAAGACCACCACTCAAGGCTATATATGATCATTGGAAAGGAAACTTCCATGTCAAGTAAGAAACAATTTGAAATCCAGAAACAGTCTTTTATATAGGAGAAGAGAATTACCAAGCCATAACAGCAGAAGGGAGACCAAACCGGAAAAATTCCCGAATGCTTAAGAAAACATCAATCGAAAAAGAGACTCGGGTTTTCTCGCAGGCATGAGAATACTTCATGTAAATCCAAAGCAATATCACACTCAACCAATATGATAAACCAATGGACAATGCTGCACCTGTAATTCCTAGCTCCAACTTATAAACCAGAGCCCAGCAAACCGGAATGTGAAGACATAGAGTGGAACAAGAGGACAAGAGCAATGGAAAGGTCAATCCCTGACACTGGAAATACCGAACCAATGATTGGAGAACAGCGAAGGCAAATAGCGCAGGGATAAGCATAATTGAGTATTCTCCAGCTTGTTTGGAGACTAGAGGGTCCTGACCAATCAAAACAAGTAGTTTCTCCACAAAAATCCAAATCAAAGATACTGGAAAACAAACCAAAGTGAGGGAAATCATAGAAGAGTAGGTGTAGGTTCCTAGCTTTTGATATTGCTCTGCTCCATAAGCTTGTCCACATAAAGTCTCCAATCCACCAGTCATTCCAAACTGCTTGAAATTTCAATCTCAGTCAATTGTTTTTCACAAAAAGATTTTAACAAAATTTATATTGAAATTCAAAATTCATGAAAAAACACTGAGAGATTGATGTACCACTAGCTTAAAAATCTGATTATATAAAATTTTACTGGTGGTCCATCACTGTCCATGCGTGTCCTATGGTGATTTTTTTTAATGCCCAAATTTTTTTTAAAATTTAAACGGGAAACTTACACAAATTAATAAAGAAAGCTCATCTAAAAAGTTCCTTGAATATAACGATTTTGAAAATAAAGTAGAAATGATATGGTTGATGAAAAAAATGATACCTCATGTAATTAACTCCTCTAGAAAAAGTAAAGAAGTGAAATTTGTCAAAAAAGTTAAATCTTTGTTGTGCTAAAGCTGCTTTTCGAGTAGTAACAACTAATGGATAATTGTATAGATTCTCTAGAAAGTGTTTCCTCTAGTGGTTATGTTCAAATTCTTAATCAAATATTGGAAGTGGATGACTATTTAGTCCAGTTTTGCTTCCTAATTCCCTCATACTTGTTTTGCAGGAGATCAATAATCATTTTGCTGAATATGCATCTTAGCCTTTTCAATTTCTTATTTATTTTGGAATCAACTAATTAGCTAAAAAAAGAAATTGGAATCATCTAATTAGCTCTTACTTAACAGAAGACAGAAGAGAAAGAAGTTTACAAGGAGACTAAAACCGGTGACGGCGGTGAAAGAATTGGCGATAGCAACGCCGGAAAGCTGGAGCTCACCAAGATGTCCAGCCATCATAACCGAAACAACTTGCAAGAGATTTTGAGAAACCGAGACCACCACCATCGGGGCAGCTATGTAGCTCACCCTCTTTAGCTCCTCCGTCAAGCCACTTCTTGTTAACTTCCATGTCTTCTCTTTACTCTCCCCCGCCAACAGAGGAACTTCCATTGCTGTGTTTTAGTCTCACTCAAAAGTTGAGTTTGATTTTTCGAAAATTAATGTTTTAAGGGAGATGGAGACAACCAAGAAAAGACTAAAAAAAAAAATGCCATTTTCGTGAATGGAGCCAAGCACATGCAAGGACAAATAATGTTACTCTATTTCCACGTCGTGTAGCAATCCACTATTATTCCATTAAGCATTATTTTGAACAAAAGATGAGGGTAAATTACTTTTATGGTCATCCGGTCGGGTATGAGCAACATATTGGATGTTATGAACGAAAAATTGTCTATTTTGATCATTATTAGTAAGAGGAAAAATTACTTTTATAGCCACGTACCCGGATGGGTAAGCACTCTCAATTTGTTTGTTATGAACGAAAAATTGTCAAATTTGATCATTATGGGCGAACGATAGTTTCCCAATAACTATTGGCGGGGTGAAAGTTAATTCAGATGCCGCATGGTGCAGTAAGCAAAAGAAATTTGGGCTGGAGACTACAATTCGTAACGTCACAGACAAAGTGCTGGGATCAGCTGCAACGCCAATACACTCTTTAGTATCTGTAGTTGTAGCAGAAAGCTGGGCGCTTGAAAGAGGTGCCGCTCTTGCCAAGCAACTGGGTTTCTCAGCAGTTATACTGGAATCTGATTGCTTGGAGGTAGCCAAAGCTCTAGATCTCAGAACCATAATTGCATCTGAAATAAATTATGTGTTTGATAGCATTTATGAGATTTGTAGCGATTTCCATTTGTATAAGTTTGCATATACTCAACGAATGAGTAATCAGGTAGCGCATAGTTTGGCTAGGTTGGCTCTTTCTCTAGAAAATGAGCAAATCTGGCCTATGGGTGGCCCAGAAAGTATCAATCACTTTGTAATTGCTGATATGCAGCAATCTTCTTCTTCTTAATGAGAAATTAACTATTCAAAAAAAAAAAAATATATCCACTAAAAAGTATTAATATATTTTCTAAAAAATGAAAAATAATGATTTTAAAATCCAAAATTATTAGTTTTTTTTTCTTTCGAAAATATTCAGTAAGAAAAGAAGAAATAGAATTGAGCCGAGGAGAAATCTGTAATTTGACAGCTGTTTCCTCCATTGGAAGCAGAAAAGGCAATAAAAGGAATTGGGCCCACAGGCATGGCGGCATCCAATCGAAAGTGCACTTTTTCCACTTTTATCCTTTTCAATTCAAAAACAAAGCAAAGGCAAAGGCATCTCTTTTATCTCATCATCACAAACCCCTTTTTAGCTATCGCCTGAACTCAGCCGTTAGATCCACCTGAACTTGGTGGGCCCGTATTGGAATTCTTTTATTGGCTTTTTGCTGACTCATATCCTTGCTGGCATAACCGATCACCGCTTCTTCCGGTATAGGCGTACCTTAAAATCCCAATTATCAAAAATATATATATATATATTTAAAAAGACCAATAATTATTCATACTGAACATTTTAAAGCCCCTTTTTTTTTTTTTTTTTTTAAGGTTAATTAAGCTATTGGAATGGAATTATCAAAAGAAAATCATGCTTGTTCAAATAAAACAAACTTTTTTTCAACACTATGCATTAGTATTTAATAACCAATACAAATGAAATGTTCGTATGACCAACTAATATTTAAAATTTTTTGCACGTAGCTCACTAAAAGAATTTTTTTTTTTTAGTTAAAAAGACATAAGTATATCTTTTATGTAGTTTTAGCCCTTCTAATCATATTTTTTGGCTCCGTCATTGCTAGTAAATGATGATAAAAAAAAATTAAAAATAATGCACGTGACTCTTAACTTGTGTTTATAATTTCATTTTAGTCACTTACTTGTGAAAATGTAACAATTTAACTATTTTAACACAAATTATTTCGACAGTAATCATTCCGTCTAACTCCATTCATTTTGAGACGTTAAGAAATGATGCGAGTGACCAAAGTGGAACACATTCTAGTTCGACTTTTAGTCATTCACGTTTTCACTTAACTCCTCAAACTGACAACTGTTGTAACAATTTGTGTCAAAATAATCAAATTACTAAATCAGTGACCAAAATGAGACTGAAAATACAATTCAATTATCATCGAAAAAAATAAATAAATAAATAAATAAACTTTTAGTCTCAGATGCTTTTTTCTCACCTATTTTACTTTAATCTAAATGGAAATCAAAATGCCAACTAGTGTATAGTGTAATCCAGTTGGTGAGAAAAAAAAAGGAAAAATAAAAAGGGAGTAAGCTTTCCGGTAGTGGGTTAAAGTGCCTTTTCCTCTGTTCCATTTTGAAGGCTTTTTGGGGGTGTGGGTGAGTAATAGTAGTATAGCCTGAACCAAATGTCTCACTCTCTACAAATCGATCCCTCCATTAAGCTCTTCGGCCGGAGTATTGCTCTGCCGGAATCCAACATTCAGGCGTCTTCGCAACCTAGCTCCGGTTTCAAATCTCAGAGTCCGGCTGCTTCCCAATTCACGGTAGCTCCAATATACTACCCATTTTTTGGTTTTGTTCATATTAATTTTATTAAGCTCAAATTTAAGTTCTATTTACCTGATGAACATTGGAAAGTTTCTTTCTTTTTTGTCTTTTGGAATCATTTTATGTTTTTCTGTGTGGTTTTAGATATTGGGAATCTGGGTTTTCTTAAACTCTAAGCAATTCTTTCTATATTTGTAGAAAATCTAGTTTTCTGCCCCTTTGGGCTATTTTATGCTTAAATGTCAAATTTCTGTTGTGTAAAGTTTCTTATTTTGGTTTTAGAGCCATTTGTGTGTTTAGTGCTAATTATACTTGTACGTTCATTTATGATTTATGTATATATATTTGTTTATGAAAATAGAGGAAGATTTAGGGCTGAGTGGTCCATTAAAGAAGTTTAGCTAAAGGAAAAATGACCATAAAATGTTAAACCAGAGTAATTTATTTGTCAATAGCTGCTGGTCTTCTAATCTTGGTAAACTGATTGTGAAACTTTGTAATTCTTACTTAGTCCTGCAAGAATAGTATGTGATGCAGTTCGTTAGACATAGTTTTCCTCTTTTTTTAGTATTTGATTAGAATCTTATGTATCGTTTGCCTTCCAGTTAATTCCACTGGCTTTGGCTTTGGGGAAAATTGAAGGAGAAAAGCTTACTTAGAGTGGAAGCGTGATTAACTTTTGTCTTTGTTTGGTTTGTAAGAGAGGAGCATATAGATTTTCAGCTTCACAAGTTTGACCCTTTTTTTCTCTTCCTGTTTTTTCATGTTATGCTTTCTATCTTCATTGTGTTTCGATACCCTCGAGTAATCTCTAACTTTGAATACATATAAATAAGGGCATATGGAAGATTTGATTTTGCTATTTCTGGAACATTACTGCTGTGATTTTTTTATTTGGTTGTACGTTGTTGAAGCCACATAGCTGCCAAGTGAGAGTGTTACTAATGCACTCTTTTAAATATCAGGATGAATGTAGAGAAGCAGTAAAAGTGGAAGTAGATGATCGTGTAGAGATGTCTTGCGAGCAGGATAGTTTTTCTGACTTAGATGGCAGAGGAAATAGTTACCGAAATCACAGCCAGGAGAATACTGAAGAAGAACAAGGGGCTGAAAGAGATAAAAGTAGCAAACGGAAGGCCTTGAAAAAGCCAGATAAGGTTCTGCCTTGTCCTCGCTGCAACAGTTTGGAAACAAAGTTTTGCTATTTCAATAATTATAATGTCAATCAACCCAGGCACTTTTGCAAGAATTGCCATAGATATTGGACTGCTGGGGGAACAATTAGAAATGTTCCTGTGGGGGCCGGACGACGTAGGAATAAGCAGTCATCTTCACAGTTTCGGCAGGAAGTAACACATCCTGATGCAGCATCAGACAGCCTTAATTCTGCCAGTCATCAGCCCCCATCAGCTGGACTTCCCAACTCTCCAAGACTTGTCAATGGGATGGGGGAAGTGCTAAAATTTGGTGCAGATGCTCCTCTTTGTGAATCAATGGAAACTGTGCTTAATCTTGAAGACCGTAAGAGTGCTGAAACTGGCTCTGCAGCTTACGGAGATCATAGAGAGGAGCTATCATCAACCAGTTGTTCTTTGCAGACCACTACTCAACCGGAAAATGGATACAACAGTGTTGAGCCTAAACATCAAACTCAGAGTTATCCTGCTCCTCAATGGGCGTATCCTTGGAACCTTGGTTGGAGCCTTATGATGGTTGGACCAAATAGCAGTAACCCCAATCCTTCCCATTTGAGTTCTCCGCCTATGATGACAGTTCCTGGATTTTGTGCGCCGAATGTCACTTTTCCGTTTGTCCCTGCCTCATATTGGGGTTGCATGCCAGGCTGGGATGCCGAAAAATGGGTTACTCCATCAACTGGATCTAGTGGCAGCCTCTTGCCTTCATCTTCTGCTGGGAATAATGATTCTTTGGGTAATAGCTCACCAACCTTGGGGAAACATTCAAGAGATGCAAATATACAGAAAGAAGAGAAAGCAGAACAGTGCCTTTGGTTTCCCAAGACATTAAGAATTGATGACCCAGATGAGGCTGCAAAAAGCTCTATATGGACCACCTTGGGTATTAAGCCTGATAAGAATAAACCTGTTGTTAGAAGTGGTATTTTCAAAGCTTTCCAACCGAAATCAGATGCGAAGTCTCATACAAAAGATGCTGATAACGATGTTTTACAATCAAACCCAGCTGCTCTTTCTCGATCTCAATCTTTCCAGGAGAAAGCATGAAATGACGTCCATGAGTTTGATCATGGAGTTTATTTCCCTCATTTGTCTGCCTGGGGTGGGCAGTACTCATTGGATGAAGATTATGACAGAAGCTACAAAGAATTTTCAGACCCTTTTGGCCATTTCAGAAACAAATGGTAAATTTTACAAGCACCAGAACTTGTGAGTCATAATCGTTTTTGATCTTTGACGGTGTGATTGTTGACAATTCATGTGAGTCATTTTAATAAAAGAATTGCTATTGATTATTAGAAAGGGTAAAAGAATGGCTCAATAAATATTCCACCTTGTTAGGATGAGAGGAACTGCAATAGAAAGAACCAGAGAGAACCAATAGAAAGTCAAGTGAAATCACTAAGCCAACCAATTCATGGATTATAGAATCTATGAGATTCAAGTTGGACAATATCAACTCAGTAGAAGAAACAAGATTGATCCTAAAAGGAAAGAGTTCTTACTGATTGCTTAACCCCAGTTAAGATCAAGATGTCAACTCTTGTTTCTTTTTTCTTCTTCTCATTTTTCCATAAATATATTTATGTTAATCAGAATGTCCAGTATGTTTCTTTATCGCTCTCTTCCTTTTCTTTCTGTGTTTATGAACTTTGCTGATGATCATGTACTTGTTTACTCTTTCATACATTTTCTTTCAACCACCTAAAGCATTAGAAAAATCACGGACACAGAGTGAAATTTTAGAACTTTATATCCTCATTAGAATGTGTATCAACTATAACTGGCCTCTTTCCTGCCAAAAAACAACTAAAAACCCTACATAAATTTATATAATAATTATTCTTTTGATATATATTATATTACAATTCACTATAAATTGTCAGCATACCAAACACGAAATAATTTGTTGGTGAAAATTTGATATACTTCTCCTGAATATCAACACTTTTTAGGTACATCATTCAAGATAGCTTCATAAATGGAAAGAGCAAAAACCATAGTAGTAGTGACTATTAAGGGGTAAAAAAAAAAAAAGAGGCTCAAGTTCACCCTCAAAAGCTAATGCTTTATTTTTGCAGTTTAGACAAAAGGAGAAGAGAACCTACAAATGTACACCCAAATGGGCAAAAATAGGAAATTAACTGTATATTTATATTGGACTTGTAATTATACACTGCCTTTAGAATAATGAAATATGTGATTCTTGACTGTTCATGGAGTCTACTCTTCCTGAATCCTGAACCTGAGCTGCAAACTGCAGGGTCCAAAGGATGTCTTCAATGGAAGGCCTATCGGCCGGCTCATTTGAAAGACACCTCAAGCATATCTCCATCATTGTTTTCAATGACTCCTCAGAGCACTGTTTGTGTACTGCTGGATCGACGATGCTCCTTCGTCCTGTATCATCGGTTGTTAAGCTTACTCCTACCTGCAAAAGAGAGTAAGTCAAACTCAGTTTTGTTTGGAAATGGTGATTCTTGATGATCCCAAGTATTTAGACTTGGTTCTCCTCCATTTTAATTTTTAAACTTAAAAAATCCAAACTTTTAGCGACCAAGATTTTGTTAAAAATGGGGCAATCAATAAAATGGAGAATGCAAACAAACATGACCAACACAACACGTGATAAGTTGAGAAATTGCAATTACAGGGATTTGAATTCAAGACCACTTGCTTCGGACTCTAATACTGTGTTAGTTTACCAATTTTCCCAGTTTAAGCTATTAAGAGATAGGCAACAATAGTATTATCTTCTATTAAAAACAAAACCAAAACGGTAATGCTTTGTTTGGTAAGAAGAGAGAAAATAAGATAGATAAGGTAGATACTTAGGTGACGTAATGTTCTCTTTTATTTTCTATGCCATCTAAAAGTCTTCTCTATCAAACAATTATAAATTACGGATTTTGAATCCCTCTTGTTTTTCATTCCTTCCAACAATTTCTTCTACCAAATGACTACACATCATATTTTATCTCCTTATCCCTTTCTCTCCTACCAAACAAGGGTTAAAAGAAAAGGGGGGAAGAAGATAGCATTTGAAAGAGGACACTTACAAGATCTTTCAGAGCGCCCACTTCGTATTGGAACATGACAGGCCTTCCCAGAATAATTTCTAGCAAGATGACTCCTATGTCATATACATCATTCTTATCCTCATGTTTTACCCTGCAAGATATAATAATAAGATTGATAGATATAAGTAAGTTTCAAGCTTCGGAGAGCACACTGTGTTTATAAAACTAAGGCAACTAGGGGCTTTTTTTGTTTACCTATCTTGGCCACTTCCTTTTGATGCAGGAGAAGAACCTAAATAGCCCACCTGCAGTGTTTAAAAAGAAAGATAACATCATCTCAGAGAAGTAATGTTAAAAATACAAATCCAAACAGGAGGCAATAAGTTTGTTTCTGTCATACCGTTCTCCCATTCTCGACTAAAAGTGGCAGGTTATAACTGCTGATCTTGACATGAAAATTGTTATCCATTAAAACATTTCTAATCTTCAGATTATTTGAGTAGACTCCAGGAACAATCCCAGTGTGCAGAAATTGAACTGCTTTCGTAACTCCAATAGCAGCCGCGATTCTCTGAGTCCAACTGAGCTTTTTCCCCGGAGTTCCTGGAAAAACTAAGCAGTTAGGAGGAATCTTTCTATTTTCTTATTGCTAAGACTTGAATGGTTGGTTAATTGAAGAGAAAATTGATTGATACGTGTTGGACAATTCTTTGAATAAAATATTGCATTGGTTTGGATAAAACGGTAATCAATAGTATCGTCGCACTACGAAACTACTCCGGTGAACTTAAAAAATTTGCCAGAACTCTATCACCTTGATCTTAAAACTCTATGAGGAATTTCACCTAGAGACCTTAGACAAGAAGGAAAACTTTCTGTATTCTTGTTATGTTTAAGCCTTTGCTGCAACCTTAATATATAAACAAAAGACTTGCACAACAAACCTCTAAAACTTTGCAAAAAAGCCCTCAAAATACCTTTGT
>WUAT03393224.1:0-10225 GCA_010015005.3 Ulmus americana
GGGTTTCTAAGGGTATTCTTGGAATAAATCCTAGCATTTATAGGATTTGAAACAGAATTAAAAATAAGATAGAAAGATTTAAAAAATTAAATCTCTGTAAAATCTCTGCGGTGAGAATCGTGCGGGTTCTCGTGTGACTTAGGGTTCTCTCGGCTCACCGTGGCGACCACCATTCTCACCATAGTGAGTTTTCCCCAAGTGTTCCTATTAGCCTCATCTCACCCCGGCAAACTTCTCTCAGATTCTTATCATGGAAATTTGGTATTCCTTGCCACAACGAGCACCTGATTTCTTCAATCATAAGTCTTTAAGTTCCAAACTCAATTCCTATTGTTCCAAGCCATCCCGAACCTTCCATATGTCTCCAAGATCATGTTCAACATTTGAAGTCACACTTAAACAACAACTACCCGTGAAATGACACTTGGGGAATAAAATAACAAAATAAACTCTAATCTAACAAAAATATCTTTATTTTAATAACAAAATAAGCGCAATTTCTTTCACTTATCAGCTTCTTCTTGACTTTGTCAAGCTCAATGGTGTAGCTTTTCTTCACTCCGTCAAGTTTGACGGCATGGTCCCTCTTAGCTTTTTCCATCTTTTTAGAGCACTCCCTCTTTACCTCACTGAGCTTGATGGATTGATCTTCCTTGAACTCCTCAATCTTGGCGGTATAAGCTTGCTCTATATTCTTTTGAGCTTTATTCAACGCATCTTCATACTCCTTCAATCTTAGGGAACTCATACTTGTGCTCAAAGAATTGTTTTCTCATAGATTTAAGCAGTCTACTATAACCTTCGGGCTGCTTACCATCTATCGGGGTAGGTATCGATCCACTAGGATGCATCAATGTCTCCTCCTCCACTGTATTCACATTATTTGGTTCAACAATATTGAAAGCCAAAGTCTTTTCCTTCTTTTTCACAAGATTGGGAATTGAGATAGAGGGCGCCTCCTCCTTGAGAACTGAATTCCCCTTGACAGGCTCATATGAAGATGAAGGCTTGCCATTTCTATCTATCGCCTTCAACCGTTTAATCCTCACTTTTAGGCTCATGGCCATAGCAAGCTCTCTCCTTTCATGCCCCCTGCACAAGTTCAAACAAAAAATAAGTTAGAGTAGGATGAAAGAGTTACAAATTTCAACAAAAGAAATCGAAGACTCTTCGGCTTCGAGAACTTACCCCACTATTGGAGTCAGTCACATCAAGATGCCTACCCTCAGTTGGAGCATCATTGATATCATCATTACTTTGATAAAGAGTGTTATTGGTATATAAGCACAAAGGATAGTCGACAGTATCCACTGGTTCAACACTTAGAAGTTCTACATTGAATAAAGCCAAGGGTGTGGTTAGCCTAGCCCAATTATTGCTTTCCTCGGTCACCATCAAGGCAAGGTTGATATTCTTAGTTTGCCTCTTTGTAAGGTTGTCAGGAATCCAAGCAACCTTAGCTTGGAATTCATTGCTAACGTGTTTGTACAGAGGAAAACTATCCACCCTAGTGTCAGTCAACCATTGCCTAGTCACCCAAAACCATTGTTTCTTCTAGTTTTTGTTTGACGATAACATCCCTTGAATTACATCGACCTCCTTCCAATTGCTAAGGTACTAGACCCCGTAATTCTTATTAGAGCGGCCTCTGATTGGGTGAGCTTTTACATTGTAGGCATGCATAACCTCACTTAGAGAAGGCTCTCCCACACCAAATTTCTGGTACAAGACATAAAATGCAACAAGAAAGCGATAAGCATTCATGCTGAGTTGTACGGGAGCTAAACCAACGTACACAAATCCTTCAGAAGAATGGTTGTATTGGGAATCTTAATTCGACATGCATAACATCTATGTAGATTGCAACTCTGTTGTCCTTAATGTTGCAAATTTGTCACCATTCCTTAGAACTTTCAGCACGACTAAAAGTTCCAAACTTGTCACTTATTGACGCTGAGTCCCAAACTGACCAAGGTCTTCTTTTTTCATTGGCGTTGACCTTTTAAATTTCTACTTTGTGACTTCGAAATTATCTAAGTCTTTGTCAAGGTAAGTTCTTCTCTTAGGTGGAGGATCAAATCTTGGCACTTATGTGACGTCTTCCCATTCAATCCTGGCATCTTGGGAAATCGGCTTATATTTTTCTTTCCCCCCTGAGGTAACCACATCGCTTCTCAAATCGTGGCAGGAACTTGCTAGCTTTTCAGTTTGCCTCATTGTGTGTTCCTTACCGTACATTCATAGTTCAAAAGTTTTCCCTTAGTCATGTAGCTCCTCCCCAGGCCAAGCTCTTTGCTTGGATAGCTCAGTACCTAGTCAAGCTCTACTAGGCCGAGCACCATCTCTCGGCAACATAGAATTCCATTGAGCTTTTCTCTTCCTCTATTCAAATCTCGGAGGGGTCCTTTCTTTGTTGCCACGATGGATAATCAGCTCATAATTGTCTTTCCACTTTTGCTTCGAGCTTGTGGCAACTACTTCGATGACCATGAGAAAATCCTGCTTAGTTTGAGGCTGTCGGTCATCCTCTATGAGGGGAAGTTCTCACGATGCCAGCACAACAATTTTTAGTCTTGAATTTTTTTTTTGTCGTCGTCCTAGCTATTTCTTCTTCAGACTTAGAAGAGAGACTTGAGTTAGTGTCAGAACTTGAAGAAAAGTGGACTCTCTCCTCTTCATCCCAGGAAAATTAACTCTCTCCATGAAGAAAAATTCTCTAAACAATTCTACTTTTTCTTGAAATTTTTATCAATGAAGAAGAAGCCAGACTTACCTGTGTTTATATATAGAGTAGGAGTGAGAAAGAATTAATGCTCAATTTAATGGGCCTTTTTTCTAATTGGGCTTGACTAGGAGTCTTTTCTTGTGATCAACTAAGAAATCTCCTTGAAAAGCTCTTGAATTCCTAGTCCAATGAGGGGCGATGAATTATTTGAATTCTCATTCAAACTGGGAGTTGGACAATTTATCATTAATTCTCATTCAAATTAGGAGTTAAATAATTTATCAATAAATCCTAATAAATTGGGATAAGATAATTTTTTAATCAAAATTATAAATTATCATTTTAAATGATTTATCAGTTTCCTAAAAAGAAATTGAATGTCACTTGTAATGGAATCTCAGTTAATCTAGGACTCTGCACTCGCCTCAATATCCTGGTTCTAACTTCTTTCTCTGAATTCCAAATGTGGTGATCTAGGTGTTCCTAGAAAGAAGGCAGAAATTTCAACAACTTTCAAGAAGAAGGTGAAGTCAAATTCCGCCGTTTTTTGAAATCCCTAACAAGTAGAGCTACGAAGTCCCAATGGATCCTGAACACACCTTAGTATTTTAGTCATATCTTCTTCATATGAACTCCAAGAAATGAGATATAGGTGTCTCTAGAAAACTAAAGAAAACATATACAACTTTAAATAACGCCACAAAGTCAAATTAGGTTATACTCAGTGCCTAAATCCATGATGAAGTGTCCAATAGACGAAATGCCAACTTGGATTTCCCTAAGTTTCTTGATCTCTCGCTCTAATTACACTTAGTTTTTCCGGACGAATTGGAACGTGTAAAGGGCAATCCTCAATGATTACAGAAGTTGGATTCTGGAATATCTCTCATGTTGTTTTTGAACCAGCCTCTTGACTTGAAAACTAGGAGGCAACTTTTATGGGGATTTTTAACACAACTGACGTGCCATCCATGTCATGTCAGAATGAATAACACATAGATAATACCAAGCTGAGCTGGCAGCTATGCTTGTCAGGCTAGCTGATATGCTTGCCATGCTGATATCTTGGAGGTTTGACAGTGACATCATTTGGCCAAACGTCGTTGTTAGTCCTTATGCTAGACTAAGGTGATTCTCAATTCTCCTTTCCAAACTTAGTGAAAAATTGAGGTGCGATACCTCTCGACGTAATTTGTGAATAGGGTAGTGACGACAAGGTCATATGTGTTAGAATTCGATGCCTAAAAAAGCCAAGAAATTTGTAGTCAATCTCGCAATGATACAGACTAGGTCTATTGGAGAATCAGGCTAGCTCGCCTAAGCTAACTTAGCCAACCTAGCCCGACCAAGCCAGGTAGCTCGGCCAAAGTGACACACATGCGAGTAGTGTTGGGAGAGGAGTATAGGGAGCTGACCTGACTATACTGTAACACACAGGTAATGTGCATCCAAGCTGACTTGCTATGCAGGCATACTAAGTTGCGCGTGCGTGGTGGACGTGCGGGCAAAGAGCTCTGCAGAGTATTACTGCGTGTGACTTGGATGAAACTTGTCCAACTGAAGAGTCGTTAGGCTGAGGTGAAATTCCAAGCTACGCAAGCACTTAGGCAAGGTTGGGTGTACGAGGTGAGCTTGGTAGCATGCTGAGCTGCCTAACTAACATGCCTCTTTGGCTGAGCTGAGCTTATCTTGGTCCGAGCTAAACGAAGTTTCGTACAAACCCATGCTGCACCACACCGAACTGGGTACTAAACCATGCTGAACTATGGCCCATGCCTACCAAGCTGTTCAACTTGACCAACACCCCTGCCAAGCTTAGGTATTCATATAGCGAGCGTTGCGATTTTGTCCTTCTTTGTCCGCTTCCTCGGCTTCCAAACCTGGTATCACTACTAAAATAATCGCATTTAATCACATAGAAATATCACATTATCAAAATAATGTGATTAAAAATGTGAGTGAGAGATGAAAATAAAGCGGGGATCTCGTAAAAGTTTGAGCGGGATATAGCTTTGGCAATATTTTGACCAAAACAAAATCCCAAATAGTCTCTCCCACACCAATACTTGCCTATTTTCCCTAATTCAATTTTAGTGAGTGAAATAGAGAGAGTCATGAGCGAGCAAGAGAGGGAGACGACCATCTACCATTCAAAACTCAGTTCTTGCGACTTCCAACTCCCCCACGAGTACTTCCTCCAAATTTGTAACAACTTCCCCCTCTCATGGCGACTCATCTATCGATTCTTCCAATTCACTAATTTGCATCCAAATTTCATCTGCATCTCTATGTCCCTCAACAAATTAGCAGATGTAATAGGAAAAGAAAAGAACTAGATATGTTCTGGGAGGTTCTTCGCGAGATGGTTAGTCGTGGTTTGGTGAATGATACAGCTTTTAGGAATTCGTTACAGAAATTGGATTCAGCGAGGGAGTTGAAGAGATGTGTGTAGTTTTTGCATTTGATGAATGGGTTTAGATTTGGGTACAGTTTGGGGAGTTTGAACAATGGGTTGAGGCTCTTTGTCAAGGGAAGCTTGTTGATGAGGCTAGAATTTTGGTTTTCAAGTTGAGATATCAGATTAAGCCTGATGGGTTTACTTACAGGTGTTTGATTGATGTATTTTTTGATGTGGGTGATTTGATTTAAGCTTCAAAGATTTTGAATTTGATGTTGGATGAAGGGTTCGAGCTAGATGTGACTGTTTGACTCGCTACCGACATTCAGCCTGAGGTTTGTAGTCATAGTCAATTTTCCAAAAACATTACTTATGCTTTATCGTTGCCTGACTTTTGTAAAGGTATCTTTTCTCTTAAGGTCAGGCTGAGGATGTACTTGGAGATGTGGGGTGTTGATGGAGGTCCTTGGATGAGATTATGTGCCTTGCCAGCATTTTGAGTATTAACCATTGACTTCCAATTCCTGATCAACTTTTTTTCATGCTTGTCTCCTTTCCAGATCATATATTTCCTCAAGGAACCTCTCATAACTTAGTCAATTTGAGATGCAATATCTCTAAGATTAAGTTGTGATAAAATAATCCATATTAGTTGATCGATCAATTGATCCAAGACACATAAGCAGACCACATTACACAAGTCCGTGTAATCGCTATTTCAAGGACCCACCTTTTGTGGAATGATTATCCCATGTCAAAGAGGCACACATGTCATCATCTGGTGCAATTAAGGATACTATTTTTCATCCTTGAAAAGAGTTCCTTCTACTTGTCAAAGCTATCAATATAAATATCCCTCACTTGGCCTCATAAGAGGTACTTGTAAATTTTCTCAGCTGTTCTGTCTCTAAAGATTACTCAAATCTTGAGCTAACTTAAACATCATAGTGTAATCAAGGGAACATCGTAGTGTAATCAAGGGAATAGCTCCCTCAACCTTTAAATGTATCTTGTTTTGCATATCATTCTTCAAATATCTCTATAGCTTTGATGTTGTCACTTCTGCAGAGACCTCATCAGTTTTTCTGAGCTAAACCTGACTCGATGCCAGGTCACATTGCTTACTTAGAGAAAATAGCTTGTGTGGCATACTTTGACCGTTGACCAGATTTCTGCGTCAACACACACATATATATTGTCCTGATTAGGTCACTGTTTGATTATGATTTTGTATTTTATTTGTTTAGTTTCTGAGAGATCTAGTTGAAGTACGTGTGGGTTGGGATTTGGGAATTCTAATTCTTGGGGTTTAATGCGAATTTGTATATGGGAATGTGCTGGACACCATGTATTAAGCAATAATGTGCTTTAGCCTTTAATCTAATTTGGGGAAAGGTTAAAAATTCCCTTGTAAAGATGAATGTCAAACAAAGTTGTTGTATCCCACAAGCGTAGGAGAAACATGATTTGATAGCAAGTATAAACATGTCAGCTCCAATGTATAGTTAATGCCAGACACATACAAAGGTTTTAGGTCAATGCATAAAGCAAAGTGATACTATCGCTAATAGTACAATTAAGTTTATAGTGCTTTGTGATATAGAAAGTTAACCCTTTTTCATTGGACATACATAGAGTGAGTAATAAGCTTCTCTGAAAAGCATCAATTTATCAAGACTTGAATCCCTTAACTAGTTTTTAATTGATGCTTTTTTTATTTAAGTCAAGTGTCCTTAGATTGTGAAAAGGATTAAGAGTTGGATTCTACTAGAGATAGACAGTACTGTTACGACACCTTTAGACAATGGATTTGATCACATTGTTTTGTTCTTTGGTTTCAGTTTACTTGCTTAAGCTTTTAGTTATCCATTGAAAGGTACTGAGATTGATTTTCTTTCTCTTTCAGATTACTTACCACTTCTTTGATTAGATGAAAGGAACCCGTTTGCTAATGATTAAGGAATCTACAATGGGTTGACTTGGAGGGGGCAGATAGACAATGGAAAGCAACTCACCCAAAATAGAAAGTTTATGACTGCCGTACATGTTGTGCTATAAGTGCTGTAGTATTCTATATTATCTTTCCTTTTGGAATTTTGGATTTTGAAACTACAAACATAACAATATTTGATCAACACTAAATTATTGCTATTGTGTCATTCCTGTAAGTTATTGGGTTTAGGATGGTCAATGTATAGTTTTAGTTAATGTTTAATTATTACATGGAATGTTATGCATGGTGCACACAATCACTTGCTTTGTCAATACTTACTAGTGACTCAAAGAACTTTCTTATCGCAACAAAAATTCTTATTTCTTTCCAATGGTGATGCTCAGTGTATGTATCTTCTATTTTGTTTCTATCATTGGCTTGATTTTCCTAACAAAGGGTGTTGTATGAGGCTCTCAAGGATGACACATCCTGAATTTATTCATGTAACTAATAGAAAATCTATTTTGTTCGTTCTTGATGTCAGTACTTGAAAAAAGGTTTTCATATCACTGAAAATGAGTTATCAAAATTATATGATAACACTATTTGTGTTGTTAAGAAAAGTGGTGTTTCTGTATCTCAGGGCACTTTATAGAACACTTTTTTCCTGTCATGACACTAGTGTTTTAGTATAGTATACAATAACACTTTTCAAGTATTATATTATGATTTTTATATCATGAAACAAGACTTATTAATGACATTTTAGATAACAGCTGTTTTAAGTTATGAGAAACTGTTATAATATGATGTCTGGTAACACGTTTTAAGTATTTTATTATAGTTTTTATATCATTAAAATATACTTATAATTAGCATTTTACATACCACTATTTCTCTTTATGAGCAACATATATTGTATAATATATGATAACACATTTTATGTTTTATATTATAATCTTTATTTGTAATAATATTAGAATAATTATAAAATAAGAAATAATCTTTGATTCTTGGAGCTAAAAAAATAATAGAAAAAAACAATATAAATAAATTTATTAATTATTTTAATGAAATTACAAGTATTTGGTTGGCTAGTCTAGCCTTACAAACAATTGAAATCTTCGACTATAGCAACGTTACTTTGATGAAATTGGTTTCCATACCTGCAAGTCAAAAACAAGTGATCAGAGGGAAGTACGATTGAGAATTGAAAGATAGAGTAATTATTTTATACTTTTGTTATTTTTTGAGTTTGATCATTTCAATACCTTTGAATTTAAAATTTATACTATCAAGTTACGATTTTGAATAGAATTAATATACATATTTTTATTTGTATTACTGAATAGAATTTTAATTATTAATAATTTCCACAAAAATACTATAGAAAGTAGGTAAAATTGAACTGTAACTACAGTAAAAAAAATTATTGTACTGTAAATATGTTGAAATCTATTTGTACATAGACAAGATTTTCAGAGAAGTGCGAAGGCCAGATTTTGAGTACTCTTAACATACTCATATTGGTCTTAAATATGTCTTGTCATTGGACCCTAGGATCACCTCTCTCTCGTATGATGCTAACTTGTGAGGCTATGATTGGACCCAATATAGCTCTTTAAGAAGCAAAACTTTCCCAAAAATATCACAAGGTTACAAGGAAAAGACAATTGTTAAGCTCTAGATAGCTTAGTGGTTTGTAGCCTTAGGATGCATCAAATTAACGAGTAATGATATCATAAAGTACCTCAGGAAGCTTCCAATTCTGCTTGAACACTGAGGGGCCTTTCGTACAAACTTCTCCCACCCCTATAGTGTCACCTTTACTTTCATCATCTTCTATAATCATTACCTATCACATTCACAAAACATTAGTGCAAAATTCAACAAAAACAAAATGAAAAGTTTTCATTCAGCAGTAGTTTTATTCATACCTACTGAGCTACTAATGGTCGGCTGGGATTCCTTTTGTTCCTTTCTTTTCTCCCAAACAAATTGAAGGGTGGAATTTGACTGCGGATATTTTTTGCACACTAGCTTAGTCTAGTATCTTTATCATTAGAACAAGTTATATAGAATAGAAAAAATATGTTACATTTATGACAAAATCTCCAAAAACATTGTCCCCTTCATATCAATAAAGTATTTTTAAAATTTAAACATCTCTAAAAATTAGTTTAAAATTAAAAATTTCTTACTAACCTGCACACTAGGAAATGGTTTTCCAATAGTTCCAGCCTTCTGCTCACCATTTAAAGGATTTGATATGGACATGAAAAATTGAAGACATCCACCATTTCAACTTTTAACAATGTTTCTATAGGTAGAGCAATGAGGTAGTCCATTGACTAAGTTTAACTTACCTCTGTCATTCCATATCTTTCAAAAAGACATGCCCTATGATGGATTCTCATTGTTGCATGACTGGAGGAGGGCATGCAGATGAGCCACTCATCTAGGAAAAGGAAAATAAGAAATGACATTAAATTCATAAGAGGCTCTATCAAGCAACAATAATTCTACTCAAATAGAAAAATATTATGAAAATTCATTTCAAAGCTACCCACCATAAGATGCAATTGTTTTGCAGCAAAGGCAGAGGCAGCTTTTAGATCCAAATTTATTGCTTCCTAATATTGTATTAATAAATAATACATAGTAGGAATGTTGTGTAATAATATTTGTGTGTGCTAAATTGAAAGTGTACACTATCGATAACAAGTAATAAAGTGATCATGAAGTGAGATCGTTCCCACGAGGATTCAAATTGGTTAAGCTCTAAAATTCCAAATTAATAAATCTATTTAGCTAAGATCTTGAGTAACTAGTAAAAAGAAATATTTTGAAGGAATAAGGAAAGTAAATAACAAATAACATCAAGTAACAATTGGTTGAAGTCAAATGGATAAAAGGCTAGAGTAACAATTCCCCTATAAAATTCACCTAATGAGTTCCAGACATGCTACGGACATGTTACAACATTTAGCTCCAGAATTCAAATGCAATGTGTCTTCCGATTACTCTCAAGATAATTTTCATTAAGTTATGTTTATTCCTAAGCTCACATTAATTACGATTATCATCTAATCATTACAAGAAATTCGGGATTTAAATACTGGTAAAAATGGTAGTCGTAGGTCTTTGACTACCGTTTTCAAAGGGTAGT
>WUAT03393335.1:0-10224 GCA_010015005.3 Ulmus americana
TCGGCGTCCCGTTGGCCATCCCCCCCCCCCCCCGGTCCGATGGGCTAACGATCCCGGTCTGAGTTCTCTGTTGTGTAGGTCATATAGGTTACCGGCGGCCCTACATCAAACAAATTCGTATTGTAGATTTCTACCCTCTACACCCGAGAATCCCGTTCATGCGGTTGAATGGTTACTGAGTAAGTCAAGACAGTTGAAAATATTTCGGCGTGCTATTCTTTGAATTTTTAGAAGTATTCTGTACGGATATATTGACTAAGTTTGTTGGGTCCACGAAATATCTTTTATTGACTAATATTTTTGTTCGGAATGATAACGGAGTTTTGTACCAAATAAGTTCCGAGTGGAACTCTCTGTGCGAAGATAATTCGAATGGGCTTGATTCTAAAGCCCATATTTGTGGTGGGAATTTTGACTCTAACAGTTAGCCCCCCATCTTTGGGTTCGGGTTTGAGCCGAGCCTAAAGATGGATTGGTAGAGGATCCTTCCAAATGGCTGGCCATTGGAGATAGATCAAAGGAATGGCTTGTGAAGCCATGATGGGAACGACCAAGCCAAGGTTGGCAAAAGCATCGGCGTGCCCATTCTCAAGTCTTGGTACTTGAACGATGTTGAATTCCTCAAAGAAGGACTGGAGACCCTTGACATGGGCTAGGTAGGCTATCATTTTGGAATCTCTGGCTTGGTAGGTACCGAGGAGTTGGTTGACTACCAGCTGGGAGTTTGATCATATGTCCAACTTCTTGATGCCCATATCTTTTGCGAGTGAGATTACGGCGATGAGTGCTTCATACTTTGTTTCGTTGTTGGTGGCTTAGAAGCCATAGTGGATGGATTATTGAATGAGGTTATGTTCTGGTGAAGTAAGGACTAGTCCTACGCCAGCCCCATTCATGTTGCTTGAACTATCAAATGAGAGTGTCCATTTGGAGAATGGCCTCTCAGAGAAGCTAAGTAGTTCTTTCTTAGCCTGCACTTGAGAGTTGAGAGCAAAATTGGCAATGAAATCTGCCAATACCTGAGACTTAAAAGCAGTATGAGGCTGGAAGGTGATGTCGTAATTGCTAAGCTCTATAGCCCACTTGGTGAGTCAACTAGAAAACTCTGGCTTGTGTAAGATGCTATTCAGAGGGAAAGTAGTGAGCAAGAAAATGGGATGGCATTGAAAATAAGGCCTGAGCTTCCATGTTGTAGTGATCAGGGCTAGAGCAAGCTTCTCGAGTTGATTGTAGCATGTTTTAGCATCAAGTAGAGACTTACTAATGTAGTAGACTAGCAGTTTCTTGCTCTCTTCCTCATGGACAAGAACAACGCTGACTGCAGTCTCGAAGACTACGAAGTAGATGAGGAGTCGCTCTCTATCCTTGGGTTTGAAGAGTAGAGGGGGTGAAGTAAGGTACTTCTTGAGTTGTTAGAGGGTCTCCTCATAGGTTGGAGTCTACTGTAAGTCCTTAGACTTGCGTAGAGTAGCGAAGAAGAGGTGACACTTCTCAGATAACTTGGAGATGAACCGGTTGAGTGCAGCCACCCTTCCAGCTAGACGCTGGACATCCTTGATGTAGGTTGGAGATGGGATGCCCATCACTGATCGGGGTTGGCTTTGATACTGCGTTGAGTTACCATATAGCCAAGGAATTTACTAGATACTACTCCGAATGAACACTTGATAAGGTTGAGCTTCATGTTGTACTTTTTGAGGACCTCGAAAGCTTGGCTGAGATGATCAAGGTGATGATTAGTATGGAAAGACTGGATGAGCATGTCATCGATGTGGACTTCCATGTGCTGCCGAGCTAGTTGGTGAACATCCTGTTAACCAGTCGCTAATAGGTTGCACCATCGTTCTTTAGCCCGATGGGCATAACCTTGTAGTAAAATATGCCTCTCTTGGTGATGAAAGAAGTCTTCTCTTGATCGTCCAAGTGCGTCATGATTTGATTGTAGCCTGAAAAGGCATCCATGAAGTTGAGTAACTCGTGACCGGTAGTAGCATCAACTAGCATGTCGATGTGTGGTAGAGGGAAAGAGTCCTTGAGACATACCTTGTTGTGATATGTGAAGTCGATATAGACTCGCCACTTACCATTCTTCTTGCATAATACGACAATGTTGGCTAGCCAGTCTAGGTAGTATACCTCGCGGACTGACCCGATGTCTATGAGCTTCTGTATTTCCTCATTGATGACTTTGTTATGTTCTGGAGAGAACTTGCGTTGCTTCTACTTTATAGGTGGGTGGTCTGGATCTACCTGGAGTTAGTGAACCATAACCTCTGGGTCAATCCTAGTCATATCCGTATGTGACCAAGTGAAGTAATTGTGATGCTGGTTGAGGAAGTCTATGAGCCTATCTCAGATGTCTGGGCTCGGTTATGCTCCAATTTGCACTATGTGGTTTGGCAGATTGGGGTGAATTGGAACCTCATCAAGCTCCATGATTGCAAGCTAATTTGGGTCCATGTGGCCTGCTGGAGTAGACTGTAGTTGCTATAAGGTAAAGGGTTTGGCCCTCAAGGTGTTGTGGTAGAAATCGCGGGAAATGCCCTGTACACCCTTGATCTCTTTGACTCCCCACTTGGTGGGGAAACTATTGACTTGATTGAAGGTAGAGGGGACTACCCTCATCTCATGGATCCAAGGTCTACCAAGGATGATGTTGTAGGCCGAAGGACTATTTAGCACTACAAAGGTTACGTGAAGGTTCACTCCACCAGCGTAGACTGGAAGAGTGATGTCCCCCAAGGTGAACTTCTGCTCTTTACTGAATCTGAGTAAGATTGTAGGGCAATGGTGAATGTTGGACTCATCAATCTTTATTTCTTTCAAGGTGTTCATGAATAGCACGTTGTTGGAGGAGCCATTATCGATGAGGACTTTATTGATCCTACAGTTGGCGATAAGTAGTGAGATGACAAGGGCGTCGTGGTGAGTATTAATGAGCCTAAGGATTTATTCTCCACAAATCTAATGATCTGATTGATGGCCGTGTTGGACGGCGAGGGAGAGGAGTTGGTTTCTGGGTTGACTGTAACCCTTGCATGCCGTCTAGCGACAAAGCAGATGATGTCGTTGACTTCTGAACCACCGATTATGACATTGACAACCTTCTCTGGAGTGGGATCTGCAGGTTGTTTACCCTGTCGGTTGTCTTGTATAGCGAGGGTGGTTTTCTATTTATTGGATAACAGGTCTTGGAGGTGCCCCTTGTTAAGAAGTTCGGTGACCTTAAGTCATAGAGCAATGCAATTTGGAGTGTTGTGACCATGGTCAGCATGGAACTCACACCACTTGTTAGTGTTGTGCCCCTTTTACGATGGCTACAGCCTCTACTAGCTCGACGTTAAAGTTGTACTTGGGGATACGGGTGCTATCAACCTAAGCTGTAGAGTGATCACCCGACTAGGTGGAAGGTCTGTCAAGTGGGTGACGATTCTTGCATGCTGGTCCTCTACGCAGAGCCATAGAGTAAGGCTCGGATGAGCAGGTGTTGGTCCGCCTGTCATATGGTTAGAAGGGTTGCTTGGGAAGTCGTTACTCAGTGTGGTTGTCATAGGATAACTGACGGATGCGGTGGAGTTCGTCCACTTCCCATCTGATCTCTACCTGAGCGCAAGCTAAAACATCCTCCATGGTGGTGTAGTTGAACTTGGTGAGCTATTTGTAGAGCTCTTTGTCGAGGAGGAGTCCCTTTCAAAAGGTTTCAACTGCAATCTTCTGATTACAGAATGGAATGGAAACCTTCTCACGGTTGAAGCAACTTACGTTGTTGTGGAATAGCTATTCCAAAACGTTGGTGGACCCGGTAGAGATCCCTAGAGAGTTTCTTGCTGCTGGTAAACTGCTCTACGAAGGTGTCTATGAGCTAAACGAATGAGGAGATAGAGTTATTTGGTAGATTCCTGCAACATTGAAGGGCTGGACCCATCTGGCTAGACCCAAAGCTCTTGCACATGCAAGCTTCCGAAGCCCTCGTGGGATAGCAGCAGTGAACATCCTTTGCTTGTAGGATACAATGTGATCGATTAGATCCATTATTCCATCGTAGAGCTTAATATTAGGAAAGGAGAATTTTCTTGGCATTTCTACAAGGGCGATGGAGTCTACAAATGGAGAGTTGGTGTAATTATGTGGTAGACTCTTCTTGAAGGGAATCAAGACCAAGGGATCCTTTGAATCATAGCCTCTACTTTAGCTAACTTCTTTGCCATCACTTGTTCCATAGGAGTGTTGGCAGAAGAAAAGAGGCCAATGCTACTAGTGATTGGAAGCATTGGACCTCCACTTGATGTAGCATGTAAAGTTGGGTTAATGACACTAGTGAACAGCGGAAGGAGCTGGTAAATTGGACTAGCCATGAATTGAATCAAAGTGTAGATCGGAGTCCGAAATTTGAAGGTGAACACTGGTTAGAATGGTGGTAGTGTGGCCAACTAGATGAATGGATTTGTCGTAGCATGAAAAACGTGGAATCCAGCCGACCCAGCCTGAGCCATGACAAGGTCAACCATTGAACTCATTGGAGTAAACGAAGAGCCCCCAATGATCAATAGGTTGGTGAATGGGGCAACCGTAGAACCATTGATAATTGAGGACTGAGGAACAGGCGGTTGAGAGGAAGAGCTCCCGGGTTCTGGGGATCCAAGACGTTGTATTTGCGTAACCAATACCCAAAACCTAAAATCGTGGGGCTGCTAAGGTGTATGCTCTATAGCTGAGAGCTGTTGGATTTATTCCTGGAGATTTTGATTCTCAACGCGTAGAGTCGCGTTCGCAGTCTCCAAAGTCATGAACTTGTTGGAGTTATCTCGGACATAGGCAATCAGAGCGGCGATACGAGCCATGAGGTCATTGGTAGGCGGCGTATCTGCATTTTCTACCATGGTGGGATATCAGTTGTAGAAGATGAATTGTCGAGGCCCCACGATAGGCACCAAATTGTAGATGGTAGAATTCTACAATTAAATTTCTTGTGGGAATAAGTTCATCGATAACTTGTTTGACTTTGAGACAGAGAAATCAGATATGATCTTGAAGTTCTTGATATCGGGGGGTGCCAGCCAAATGATATATGACAGTCAAGTTAACTAACGAAAAAGAGAATAAGATCCAAGAGAATATGTAAAGACATAATAGTGTTACCGTGATAGGGAGGTTTGGGCGTGGTGGAAGGCGGTAGGCAAGCCGGAACTTGGTGCTACAGCAGTAGTGTTTCTAGGTGAGGGAATTGGAGAAGGAGAATATATCGGGAAATTGTTGGTACCAACTATGGAGGAATCAGAGAGCTCTCAAAGGAGAAATGGCATGCCAAAAGTTAGATTCAGGATATGAGTATTCCAAATATCATCCCCTTTTGAGGGGTTTCACTTGGTATTTATTGGAAATGGAGAGTTAATAAGGGCTTTTAATGAGGTAATGTGAGGGGTCAACAGTTACAGTCATTAAATGTGGCTAGTTGTTGTCTCTACATATGGTAGAATGAAGAGTCATGATGATAGTCATAATGGAGCATTATGAGCCATTAAGTGAGCATTGAATATCATGGAACTTCCAATTGATGAGGAGTTAGAGGAGTGACCTAAAAGGCTATAGAGCACCCTTTGGAGTGTGACCCGCCCCATGGAGTAACCCGGTTCGTGGGCTGACCCAACCTGTAGGGTGACCTGAGTTGTAGCGTGACCCGACTTGTAGATTACCCTGGCCCATGAAGCGGGGTGTTTCGTAGAGTGGGTTGACCCATGAATTGGGTCATCCTGTAGAGTGGGCCATCTTAAAGGATGGGCTTTTCATGAGATGAGCCTTAGCATAGAGCCAACTATGATTGAGGCATGTGATGGGGCCAATAGGCCAAGGTGTAGGACCCGAAGTGCGCCGTGGCGTAGAGCCAATGGAAATGGGTTGTGACGTTGGAACCCACATGGGTGGGTCGTGACATGGAACCCAACTATAGTATGATGGGGCATTAAGCCAATTGACCTTTTACTAGGTAGAAAGGTTAATACAGATTTTTTCCCATACAGAAAGCTACATGTAAAGGATGTCAATTACTTAAAGAATGTGGCTTACCTTGTGTATAGCAAATTTCAGAATGGGTCATTTTGTTAATGGGCCCAAACAGATACCCAAATATAACAAAAGGACCACCCTAGGATTTTATTCACAGACTAGACCACTTTTTTTTAATTAATTAAGTTAATTAAAAATTAATGTTGGCGCGATATTAATTAATTTGGAAAGCTCGATATTAATTTCATCACGCTTCACAATTATTATTGCGCCCATTTCAAAATTTTAATTTTAAGTGCAATGATAATTTATAAAGTGCTATAAATTAATATTGGGTTTATTGCACCCCTCATTTTAAGCACGATGTAATATGTTGCACTTCACATAACACTATCGCATGCGATTCTGAGTTTGAAATCTCAGATTTTGCCATGGATTCAGGTGACCTCTCACATCTCATCTGAATCCATGGCAAACTCTGAGATTTCAAACTTAGGATCAAAGAAAGAAAAAATAAATCGAGAAGGAAAAAAAAAAGATGGGGAGGAGAAAAAAGAAAAAAAGAAGAAGAAGAAGTTGGGGAAGAATGAGAGAAAGAAGGAGAAAATAGTGGGTAGTGGAAGGGAAATTCAAAATTCAAATAAATTTTTTTTTTAATTTAATTTAGGATAATTGATTCTTAATTATCATTAGAGTCTTAATCCTAAATGTAGCCTATTTTGTGAAAGCACTTCTCAACCTAGTCCTTTTAATAATTTTGCTCATTTTTGAATCAACAAAGGAAAGGTATTTCAAGAGACAACTTTCAAACTATTCTGGTTAGAAATAAGGTTTCAAACCACTGTGTGTGTGTGGATTCGGGTTCTTTATCGAGCAGGGGGGGCACAAAAGTGCGCATAGCAGGATTTGGTTAAAATTACCAGTGCAGGAAAAACAAAAAATAACGGGAAGGACCCTAAAAACAAAGGGACTTGACAGGATCTAGTAATAAAAACTAGAGTAGGAAATAAGCAAATAATAGAAAGGGCCCTAAAAACAAAGGGACCTGACAGGAGGATTTTTTTTATCCGAAAACAAACATGAAAGAATTATAAGGCAATAAGCATTCATTCAAACAATTGAGATAATTGAAGCATACTGCATAAATAATTCTTGCACACATCAGAAACAAAGTATCAACCATACTTTTCTGAAAAATAAAAGCATGACATAGCAGGCATGTCAAAAGACATCATTAAAACCATGGCATAATTTCAAAAAAACAAAAAGCCAGCAAAAGGAAGAACTAAACATGCAGTTCATCAAAAGATACACCACCTAGGTACTAAGTTAAGTACTTAGCAAATTAAGAAGTTCAGAAATGTTTTGCAAAGGGAGGAAAGTAGAGCAGTCCAAATTATACAGGCCAAGTTTCAAATTTTTTTTTTTTAAGAAGTAAAAGATCAGCCAAGCACGGAAGTCAGATTCTCAACATCGGGATCTTGCACAGGGGAAGCAGAAAGGTTAAGGTCATGGGTCTCCTCAACACCTTGAGCAGCAAGATGTGGCTCTTCACAGGGATGATCAAGGCTGGTAGGTGGGCTAGCTTCACCAACTTCATCAACTTCAGCAGGTTCTGCAGGGGCCGTGACAAGATTGGCTTGTTCATTGTCATGCTGAACTTCTAGGGGAGTGCCAAATAGCTTTCAAAGGTGTGTGAATGTCTAGAGAGAAAGGGCTGGATGACTGGCATCATGTTCCTCAAGTTCTTTAATACCAAATCAAACCCCAATCGTGCCAAAGTGAGCCTCGGCATAAGACCTAGCCGCCAACAGACCATCCAAGTAAAGGGACCTCTTTTCCTTCTCAGCATTAGCAAAAGCTTCAAAGAAAAGCTCGTTCTCAGCAATCAAATCAACCACTCGACCTTCAAGCTTGCTTATTTCCTCTTGACCACTAAGCCACTTGGTAGTCCAGGCTTCTCTCTCCTTATCAAAGCCACTAAGTTAGGACTGGGCATGGTCAAATTCAATTTGTTTGGCTTGAACTTCAGAGTGAGTTTCATGGAGGTCAGCAACAATGCTTTGAGTGGTTTGGTTGGTAGCCTTTAGGTCATGGGTAACTTTGGAAAAATCATCACGAACAGATTCTCATTCTTTGCGGAGACATGCATAGTAAGATTTGTATTATTTCAAGTGGGTTATCTCTCAATCTTTAGCAGCAAGCTATTCACGGGCATTATTCAGGAATTGGAAATTAGATTATGGGTTGGGGAAGAAATGGTTGAAAGTGTGCAAGACCTTACGAAGGCTGAAAACAACCAATAGGTACACAAAATGCAAGTAAAAAATACTGGACAAATTTAAGTTGCGGGAACCTGATAAGGAAATAAGGAAACTTATATCAATAGAACTGCCCATCACAGCTTTCATCTGGTGGTCCACGGAACTCTTCTGGATAGACTCTGCACAGCCATGAGGATAATGAAGTCCCAGCTCCTCAAAGAGAGGAACGAGGTGTGGAGACTTCAAAATGATAGTAGGAACTTGGTCGGGGTGCAAAGGCCAAGTTGTTAACGTTGGAAGAGAAATGAGGACTTGACGGGTAAGATAAACAGCCTTTAACTGGTCCCTTCAATGATTGGGCAGGAGAGTTGGACAAATCAACGAACTTGGATCGGTAGGAAGACGAGCGAGCAATAGGGGGAGTAGAATGTTTCTCTCTAACAGGCGAGGGAGTGGAACTTCTTAAAACTCTTCTTTGGCTAGAACTAGATCGACGGGTCAACAATGGGTCATCACGCTCCGGGGAAGAAAGAATTATAGTTTGGGTGGCAGAAGGATCAATTGGGATATTTGGGAGAGGTGGTTTTATTGGCTTCATGGTGTTCGGAAAAGGGAACTGCAAAACACTTGGTAGTGGTTTTCAGGTCAACAGTAGACTTCTTCTTGACGGGCACTTAAACTTTGGCTTTATTAAAAGGCTAAATCCCCTTCCGGTATAGAAGTTTATCCAAAGAAATTTTAGGGCAGGATTCTGAAGCAGGAGAGACTGGTTGGATAGGGCTCTGGTCAATGGGACTTGGCTGACTAGTAATCTTTGAACTTTGGGGGGGGGGGACCACCTTCCGAATCATCAGAAGAAGAAACTTGGCAGTAGTGACTTGAAAAGCAAAACAAGAAAGGTTAGTCAGCTCCTCAAAGATAAAGTATAATATACAAAGCATAAATGAGAATGCAGAAGTGGTAATAAGTCACGTTTACACTTGTCTTGTTGAGAGGAACTAGTTTTGGCGGTAGACTTGAAGGAGCATAAGATAGAGGGTCGTGTTTGGGAGAGCAAAGTACTGTACTGGGTCTTCCAACGGCAGGACCAGGACGTAGGTTTAACTCAAGTAGTTTCTTGATGGTGACAACATTCTTGTATTTATGGATCTCCTCATCATACTCCTAAAAAAGGGAAACATAATGAGCAAGATCAGGGTCTATCCGTTCGGACAAAGACCAACATGGGTGCTCTTGCAACTTGGTGGGGGGCCATTGAAAGTGTGGAACATCTCCTTGACATTCCACTTCTAGGTCAATGAAACTGGGAAGTTTTTCCAGCTATCACAATCTTTAAAGCAAAATGCAACTCGGCGTCCAGTGTAGGACTAGAAGATAAAAAGCCGTCTCTGGCTACTTGGAGCAAACTTAAGTTGGAATAAATACCGGATGTGTTCTGTGGTTAGTTCTAATTTAGCTTCCCTAAAGAGAACATGAACAACTAGCAAGCTTCATAGGGAGTTTGTGGTTAGTTGGCTAGGGGATATGTTTAGTTCCCCCTAGACTTGGCAGATAAAGTCAAGGGGGATTCGCAAAAATGATCTCAGGACATTTATAGAGAGAATAATGCTATTGGGAGGGGGATTTGATGGTAAATGGTTGCCAACACTGGAGCAAGGATTGAAAAATCAAATTTTCCATCGAAATTTCGGCCGAAATTTCTGAAATTTAGAGGGGCCGATATCGAAATCAAGGGTATGTTAATTTCGTCTAGAATATCGGGATATTTTGCCGATATATCGGAATATCGATATCGACATCGATATCGGTTTCTTGCAGTGTAATTTTTCCAGAATTTTGGCGAAATATCGGAAAAAATCGAGAAATATTGCGAAACACCAATATTTCGGTTTGAAAATCAAAAATATTAATTTTTTCCTATTTTTTAAATTCTTTTCATTTTTTTCTTTCTCTTATT
>WUAT03393446.1:0-17244 GCA_010015005.3 Ulmus americana
TTTTTATGTCCGTTACAAATGTGCCACTTTTTTTTTTTTTTTTTAAATGAAAAATTAAAAACTGAGATTGATGATCTGAATTTAAAGGAGAAAATATATTTTATATTAAAAAAAAATACAGATGTAATAATTTTTTAAAAAATGTGCAAATATAATAAGTTAGGAAAAAGGGATATAGAGTGTAATTTTCTCTATATATATGCACGAATGTTTGAATTATTCTATATAAATAAAGTGGCTTACTTTTGTTCTCACACACACACACACACACACACATAGGGGTTTTTTTTTTTTTTTTAAATAAAAACCTTTTTAATATTTTATAATTTGTGTTTATCTCAAAATTTATCCTCATTTTTAATAATCTAAAAAATTACTCTCGAAGTTAGATTTTCAGTTACTTAGATTAAATTTAAGTTGAGTTTTTGATTATGAATTGTATGAAATGTTCTTTTATTCAATTTTATTTTTTGAAGAATTTGAATTTTTTTTAATTACCTTTTATGTGTTATAAATCTACCAAAAAATAAAATAAATATTGTGTATGAACAAAAATACCTTAAAAATTTACATATTCAGAATAAAAATAAGAACAAATCGATTATTTTTAAAAATTCAATTAATTTAGAATACTAAATAAATTATTAAAAATCTAAACTTGGAAGTTACTTATGAAAAGGAAAATAATCAACTTTTGAGATACGAAAGGAAGAGGAGTGAAAGAGTAGGCGACGGTGGTTGGTTGGGTAGGGATTGGTAAATCCTCATACGACGTACGTAATGCTTACACACATATTGGTACTCAAACTCCAAATTAAGAAAGTTGCTTTTGGTTTTCAGTGTCTACTGTCTTACCAACGTAGGATCGTGGGTGGCGGCCGCTAGCTACATATGACTGTCCCAACAAAAGTGGAATTGTTCTAGATTGTCTTGCACAAAGTACTTTTATATGTATATTTTGTAATTAAACTATTATATCTTGGTATCTTTAAATAATATACAATATCTAAAATATTATTACAAAACAAATCAAAAAAATATTTTCTAAAACAAAAACAAAAACAAATAATTATTTATCCTTATTTTATTTTAGTTTTTTTTTTCAAAATAATTTTTATTTCTCATATTAAAGGGTTTTTATTTTATTTTATTTTATTTTTTATTAAATTTCAAAACCAACTAACTTAATCAACAATTACTCCAAGTTAGGAGATACTTTTTGTACAACATGCCAACTAGAAGATACCTTTTTTTTTCTTTCTTCTTTCATTCAAGTATTTTTATAAATTTTATAATAATTTTTTAAATTACAAAAATATTATATTTTATAAAATAACTATGTTATAAATTATTTTATTATTTTATATATGGAGATGCGTTTAAAGTTAACTTACATGTATTTTGGATATTATTCGACATATTTGAGATAATGTTTCTTACTTTTCTATATGCTAACACAATCTATATGTTTGTATTGTAAAAGATAAAAACACAAAACACAAAACCCAAAAATAAAAATAAAAATATCTAGTATCGAAAGTGTGGAGAGGGTAATTTCGGTAGTTTATTTTGACTGGAAACAATTAAATATAAATATAAATAATAAATAATAAATAAAAGGAAATTGAAAGGGAGAGACGAAGATGCCTAAATTAGGTGTTGAGCGATTGAGATGACAAGTAACGCTCATAGTCCTATAACTCGTCTCCTTCCCACTGTTCCATCTCCCTCCACCGCCTCCCACCTTCGTCTCCAATCCATAAATTCCACAATCTAACCCATTTCGATTCGAACCAGAACAGAGCTGTAGAAATCCACAATTTTGAAGATTTGATTATGGGAGATGAGAATCGAGCAGATGATGTAGAAGAACAAGTGGGTAGAGTGGTCGACCAAGCCAAGGAGTTGCAGGAAGCAGCTTCTTCGTTTGTGTCCAAGTCCGCCGCCGACGAGCAATCCCTCCGCCACCGCGCCCTCTCGCTCGACTCTTCTATCCGCCGCCTCAACTCCTCGCTTCGTTCTCTCAGATTGGATCCCAAGCTTCGCGACAAGGCTAGTTTCCCCTTTTTGTTTCGATTCTGCTTCTACATGCGTCGATTCCTATCAATTTTGCTGCTTTTCCCAAAATCCCATCACCCATTTCGCTTCTTTTTCTGTTTCAATTGTGTAATTGATCAATTTGGTTATGATTTGAGATTTTTTTTTTTGATTTTTTCTGTTACATGCAGCTAGAAGATGATTTGCAGAGGGCTAGATGTCTTCTAACCGATGGAGACGCCGCTTCGTTTCTTCCTCCCAAACCTCAAGGTGGTGCCTTTACTCTTATTTTCCATTTTTTTTGCATTGAAATTTTACTAACTCTTTTCTCTTGTTCCTACCCAAATCTCAGGCCGTTTTCTGAGGATGTTTTTGGGTCCAATCAATGTGCGTGCCTCTCAGAAAGATATCCAATTGAAGGTTAAGGAGGAGTACAACAGTTATAGGGTATGCTTATGTTTGTCTTCCTTTCCCACACTACCAAATTTGCTTCTCATTTGTGTTCTCTCTTTTCCCAGCTGCATAATCATCAAGCATGCAACTTTCCTTTATCTTTTTCGCCTTCAAATGCAATTTTTTTTTTCAGTCGTTCGTGTAGTCTTTGAAACATCTCCCTGCATGTATGCGGGAGTCTTATATTTGTAATGTAAATAAGTTTTCATAGACATGCATTTCAATTTTTGTATAGATGCATATCTGACCCAAATTTCCAGTGAAAAAATTGAGTCTTGAGTACTTTGGTTTTTCCTCTCTGTTTGTATGAGAGTCGGATACAATCAAGCAGATTTTTAGTGTATCTGTTAGCAGTTTTACCATGCTTCTTAATCATTGTTTGGATTCTATGATTATCTTGTGCGTTTATAACTTACTTGAAGCATGTAAATCGAATAGCTTGTGAACTTGACTCACTAAATGATTGTGTTGAGCAGGATAAAACTGCCCTTCTGTTTCTGTTTTTCCCGTCAATTCTTCTTATTCTAAGATCTTGGATTTGGGAGGGATGCTTGCCGGCATTTCCCGTTCAGCTGTACCAGGTAGATACTGATTTTTTTCTTTTTTGACTTTTGAATTGTGCTGATATTGCTAATTTTCTATTATATGTGGGATTCTTTCTTGAATTAAAATTTAGTGTATTGCTTTCTCAGGCGTGGCTGTTGTTTCTATACACGGGTCTGACATTGAGAGAAAATATACTCAGAGCAAATGGAAGTGATATCCGTCCATGGTAAAAGCATACAGTTTGTTTTTACTTTCTGATTTTTCTTAATGCTGAACTTAGTGCTCTTTGCTACAAAAGACTTCTTTGATGAGTAGATGATTTTAATACAATATATCATGTCTTGTGGCCTCTGGCTGATTGGAACCCAAACATGAAATTTACATAGATTCTTTTGATTTGGTAAAGTTAGTAGGCCTCTGCTTTAAAATATGTTTTCTGCTATTCCATCTAAGAGTTGTATAAATATCCAAGTTGTTCGTGTTATGAAAAAAGCATTTGAATGATAAAAATGAAGCTTATTTTCATGTATGTAAATGTGATGTGCTTTGAAGTTTTGATCTGTTTTTGTCCGAGTATTTATGCATTAATTCAAGTTCATGGCAGCCTTTTTTATCTTCTTTTTTTTTTTTTTTTTTTTTTTCTTCAGCAAAATGGAAACATAAGTTTAAAGCCTACCAAATTCACATGAGCCATGAAGATTTTCCTATGAACTTGATTTGTTTCCTTGTAATCTTGAGGTCACAACATTGAGTAGGAGTAAGTTGAACAAAATTCCACTAATTCCTGTTGAATTCCTATTTTCTGGATCAATTTTCATTTTATCTGGAAAATACGATCCAATAACAAATAAGGAAACTTGAACAAAGAAAAGCACCTAGACACCTGAACACACTGTCCGTATTTTTTATTTTTTCAATTGAGATACTAGCCATTGAGTATTTCATTTGAGCTTTCTGTCTCCCACAATCATGCTTTCTTAATTGACGTTATCTTACCTAGTGAAATCGGGTATGTTGTTACTTTTAAGTTTTACCCTAGAAATTTCTATCCGGTTCACTAATGTTGGGTGCTGTTTTGATGGTGATTCCTTTTTAAACGAATTCATAACTTTCAACATAAGTTGCTTCCTTTCCTGCTCGAGTTTGTGAAAGAATCATATCTATGATTGGGGCATGCGATGTATTAAATTTTCTGTAAATCTTTCATATTTTGATTTTCCACAATATCAATTGAATTGTAGTATCAAGAACTATGTTATTTGAGGATATGAAAAAGAAAGTCGTTAGCTCTCTCTCTCTCTCTGTGCAAAAAAAGTAGCTTTTTAAAATTGACTGTCAGTGTGTTGCAGTATCAACTCTTATAGACAAGAATCTTAGTTGGTTTTTAAATTTTCTTTCCTCTCTCCTCTCTTTGCGATTGAGGTATTTAATAGAAACAAAGTGAAGTATGGAACATTAGGCATTGTAGGAGAAGACCTGTTTTGACACATATTAGTTTGTTTAATTGCTTCCTTTAATCAGCTAAAGTTGTTGTTGCTTTAGGTTCTGTGCAAAATATATTGAAGTTTTTCACTTGGATTCAAAGATTTTAAAAGCTTTTACCTATTAATGAATTGAAGTTCACCCTCCAAGTTCCATCAGATGACATCCATAGCAAGCTAGGATTTATTTATTTTCAACCAGCTTTACCGCATCTTAACCATCCTTGATTTCACTAAGTATGCCACTATATGTATATATGAATGCATGTATGCATTATTAGAATCATCACCTTTTTAATAAAATAAAAATAATTGTAAACTTTATAGAAAGCACTTCTCTCAAATTACTAATCACTTAGATTTAAATAATTACAAACTTGATTTCACATTAGTAAATTATCACATTACTGATGTTATGAGTATGCTAGGATCTCAGGCCTTGATAATTCAAATTAATCAATATTCGAATCCATTCTATATATCCCTGTGTCAGAGCTAATCCTTTCCATCACGTTCCCTACATTGATTAAAAATGATGTTTTTTTTATCAAACTGGTCAAATATGTGTTTACTTTTGTTAGCTTACTACTGTTTCTTTAACATTGTATGCCGTGCTTTTTGCAGGTGGATACACCATCACTATTGTGCTATGATTATGGCCATTGTTAGTCTCACGTGGGAGATTAAAGGACAACCAAATTGTGCTCAAAAGCAGGTAACTTTGGTTTCATAAGATGCTAATAGAATGTGCTTTGCACTTTGATTAAATCAGTTCGATCTTGCACAGAGAGGTGTACAACTTTTTCTACAGTGGGCTATGATGCAAGGAGTTGCCATGCTTTTACAAAACAGATATCAACGCCAGAGACTCTATACTCGTATTGCATTGGGAAAGGTGCCATTTCATGGTTTTCTGCTTAGCCTGCCTTTGTCCTTCTATGGCCTAATACACTATCAATTTATTTTGTAAAATACGATATTGTTTTGCATTCTCAAACTCTTGACCCCTCTCTCTCTCTGGAACCTCTTTTTAACCACTGAAGATGTTTGCAGCATATAATGCAAATTACAATTACTTATTAATTTATTTATTATTTTCAGGCTAAAAGAATGGATGTCGTATGGGGAGAAACAGCTGGAGTAGATGGGCAGTTATGGGTGCTATGTCCCATACTTTTTGTCTTGCAGGTGATTAGAAAACATCTCAACCATCTGTTTTTGAACATTTACGAACTTTAGTAATGATACTCTGGTATTCCAGCCATAGTGATATTTACCTGCATTGGTTTTCTTGTGATGCTTCTTATATGTGTCTTCGATACTGCGAAATAAATTACCAAGAAGCAAAGCATGAAATCGCTTTATAAACTGAGATACAGTATCATTTGTTTTGTCACAATTACCATGATGTCATGCAAAGATCATTTTTCTGAACTTGTAAACATGCTTTCTTAATTTTCCATACATTTTATGGGTTTGATTACCTCTACATGCCTTTGGCTGAAACTGCACGAGAAAGGAGAATATTCTACAACATTGTTGAATTTAGCAAATGGATTCACAGGCCGAATGATATTCTATCTTTCTCTAAATATTTTGCTTGTAGGGTTTTGAGGCATATGTTGGACTACAATTGCTCAAGACTTCATTCGTTGGAGTTGTTTCTGAATGGCAGGTAATGTATTCTATTCCTTGTGAAAAAGACTAATCAAGGTTTTAAAAGGCTAAAATCGATACTGAGGCTTTTGACCATAGTTTCATGAGGCTAAAGCCTCAATTAAATAAATAAATAAATTAAAAAAAATTAAGAAAATTATAATCCATGCCACAAGTTTAATAACATCAAATAAAAAGAGTAGTTCATGAAAGAGAAAAATAATAACAAAGCAAAGTCATGAAATAAAAGGCTAAAAACCACAAATCATCACAGATACTGAAGTTTAGAACAAGTTTTAGAGTTCAAAGCTATATGACTTTTATCTAATTATCACTCATCAAAACTATTAGGATTATTTGAGAGATCATATTCAAAATTATTAGCTCTATTTCCATTTCTGACTCCATCTCCATCATGATATTCTTCTCCCCCTAAATTCTTTGCTATTAGTTCTTTTGCTGAATCCATAGCACCATAGATATACCCCATTGCTAGTTCTTTCTCACTATCAACCATCCTCAACACATCCACTTAAGGTTTTGTGGTTTTAAAAGCATAAACAACACTTGGCCAAAAATACCTATCATCCATGACAATTCTCTTCACCTCTTTGCCATTAATTTTATTTGCCCATCAACATATAGTCCATTTTCTTGACACAAACATCCTTTCATCTTTCACACCACGCAAGCTTTCTAAAGTTAAATAAGCAATAGCAAATCTTTTATTTTTTTAAACTTATTGAAGTCCATTAGACATAAAACTTAATTCCATTAACATTAGTAACGAAAAGCAAAACCTGTCTTTAAAAAAAAAGCCCAAACAACTAAATAGAATATAAAAAAACTCCTCTTTTTTCAAGTCTTAAGCCTCACTAGCCTCAAAAGCTTAAGCCTCATTTCATGAGGCCTAAGTTTCATAGCACTACCCTAAGGTTTAGCTTTCAGAGCTACTCTCTGTGTGGCCCAGGCATAGCCTCAAGGCACATTGAGCCTTAAGATCAAGGCTTAATTGACGCAAATGCCTTATTTTGTTTACTCGAATTGGCACTTTGCTCTTTTATTGATTTTTTTCATCACTAAACACACAACCCCCCCACCATGTTACATAAAAGTGCCCCCTAGGCAAATAATGAACTCTAGTAGTAACTTTAGTGACGAAAAAAAATCAATAAGGGGGCAAAGTGCTAATTCGAGTAAACCAAAGGGAACATTTGGGCCAATATATCTAAAATCAATAAAATCCATAAAAATGCAATTATGTTGAAAATTCACAATTCATAAATAGTAGAAAAAAGAATGAATATGCGTTTTAGCATCTATGCCTATGGCGTGATTAAAGAAAAAAAAATGCTTGCAATGAGGCAACGCCTCAATAGCACTACGGCGTGCCTCAAAAGCCAGAGCTGCAAGGCTTAAGCCTCATCACCCTCAATCTAAGCTTCAAACTCACTCATGTGAGGCGTAAGCCTCTGGAAGATCCTCAAGGCGAGCCTCAAGAAAAGCCTTTTTAAAGTGCTTAAGTTTCTTTATAGTAAACACACACACACACACACACACACACACATATATATAAATGAAGAAATGTCCATCATCACAGAACAACGTTAAATGATAGAAACTATACTTTTTTGGCAGGTAATTTTTTGTGGCATGCTTTTGGTTTTCATGGCAGTTGGGAACTTCAAAACCACAGTACAGACCCTGATGACAAAATCAAGGTTTAAGGCAAAGATGAAAAAAAGCAAGAGCAAGCAGGAATTGTAGTAGAGGACACTTGTAATTGTTAGGATGGATCCAAACAGCTTTCTTAGAATCTAAATTTTGGAATGTTTTTGGGTCTCAAAGAAACGTGTCTAACTGTACAAGACAAAGCTGCAGTGGAAATGTTTTTCATAAATGTTAATTTCGACCTTATTTTCAAATTAATGTATGGGTTTGGGTTTCTTTCTGATGCTTGTTGAAGTGGCCTTTAACTTTAAATTTTAATTTATTAGAATAGAAAAGTAACATAAATAGATTGGTTTTCAAATGGTTCACCAATATTTCGCAGCAACATTTTTTTTTAAAGAGGATATTAAAATCAAGACTTATGGGCACCAATGTCCTATAAGCGAATTAACAGTTTGCCCTTAGCCCTTGAATTTACTATTTATTATTTATTGACACCGTCTCATTTGTATTTTTATCGTCATTTTTTCTGTCTGGATTGGATATGCATTAATAGCATTAACACACTGTTTTCTCTTTTTACTTCATTAACATTTAATTGGGTTCTTTTCTCTTATTTTTCAAATGTTCACGAGTCAAAACTCACATGATAATCACCGTTACCAAAACCTTTTCGAAATGACCAAAAATATAAATGGGGTAAAGTATCAATAGTAAATTCAGAGGTTTTAATGATGAAAAAGCAAAGTGTCAACTTCCTATCATATAGGGGGTACCAATAAGTCTAAAATTATTGGATTCTGAAATATTTAGATCAACTCTAGTTTTTTTTTTTTGGTAAACAACTCTAGGTTGTCTCATATAGCAATTGGTAATACAAATTTAGTTTTTATTAACCTTAATTATTGTAAAATATAATTATGTTAATTTAAATATTTCAAACATGAGTGATAAAAAAGAAAAAAGATATGAGCAATGACAATGAAGTAACTACCTTATTCCAATAAAAAGGAAGCAAAAATATATAGATCAACTGCCTAGTTTCATAACATCATTTGGTGAGAACACTATGAACCAAATGAAACCTTTCACCATTTTCAATTTTGGTTACATATGAACACTGTGAACCTAATCACTTGAGACTTGGGTTTTAGTTTATCATAATAACTTGATTATTTGGCTGCTTTATTTGTGGAAATGGTTAGTTGTATTGCTTAATTTTAATTTTAATTGTGTATTGTTTTATTTGTAATAAATCCACATATCTTTATAGATATAGGGGTAAGTTTTCTACGTGTACTTCTACCCATAATAGTATTCCATCTTACAAGATAACAAGATTCAAGAATCTCAAGATCTTCACAGTCATTGACATTACCGTACCAAAATATGCTCTCACTTAGAGATCTTGCAATAATTTTCTAGTTGGGATTAAATTGGTTTTGTATTAATGTCGATGACTTAAATATCTTAATGAATACAGTTATACGTGTTTTTGCACATTTTTTTTAGTACTCTTGTACATAGACTTATTTCTTAATAAAAATTTACTTTTTGTCAAAATAAATAAATAATTAGGTGCTATTTTAAGTAGCCTTGGAATTTACCATGTTCTACAAGTGTCATTATCATTGTTAATGCAACAAGTTATAAATTATAATCAGGGATTATTATATATGCATTAAAAAAAGAAAAAAAAAAACTTAGATTATTATAACACGTCCCGTGATCCCATGTGTATAGTATTACTATTCCTTGAAGCAAAGTAAAAATGAGACAGATCACAGATACACATCATATGTTTCTTTTTTTTTAATTATTTTTTTCTGTAAACCTCTTCCTCCATGTAAGAATAATATATATATACTTGATTCAGACAACATATACACATATGAGAATATTATAAAACAAACAAAAGTACAGCCAGCTGGGATAGTCCATAATAATTATGTGTAAATCTGACACCAAACAAGCCAGGCTTCCTCCCATGTGCTATACCTATTTATTGAATACTTATTCCTCATTACGTACATTTCATATATTATTGTTGTTTCTTATCGTAAAATTCAGTTATCAAAATAAATAAATAAATAAATTATCATGAAAGTATAATTACAACTCACATGCTCTTCTTTTATATATATATATATAAAGCACAAAATGTAATAGTGGAGAGAAGAAAAGAAAGAAAGTTGTATTAATATGTAAAGAGGGGGAAAGGGCACATGGGTAGGGTTCGTCCCAGATCAATAGGATTAGAAAACCATGAAAGCCACGTTGGAGATAAGTTGGAAGATTAAGGTTGAGAAATTCTGATGCGTATTCTAATTAAGTATTGGGATTTTGATTTATTTTATTGATATTGGATTCTTTTGGATCTATTTATAGGCAACAAAACAAATGATATTATTCTTTTTTGCCAACATGAGGTACATGTTGTCCAGCTTTTTCTTTATCAAAGTTGGAGTTGGAGTTGGAAATCCCACTTTAATATTCTCCGGGTTCACTTTCATCCGCTCCTCCATCTGACAAACAGATCTAAAGACTTCAAGGTTAACTATAACAAGTACTTCCAAAGTTATCTCACCATTAATTTTCTTTTATATATATATATTTAAAAAAACGATCTATATCCTAATTAAATTTTTTTTTTCTTCAAAACTTGGTAGATCTTATTGATTTTGTTAAATTAGTCAGAGTAGATGACTTATCAAGTACGTAGTGCTGGCGCTACTAGAACTGTTAGGGTTTATCATTTACCTTCTCCAATTTTTAATGCATTGTGCATTATTGTAAATAACTCGTATGTGTAGTGCGTTACACGTAATAGCTAAATATTCTTTTAAATTAGTCCCTTTAAGTTATTAGAAATTAAAAGATATTTGGGTCTAATTCAACTTAGCAAAATCGGCTTTCTAGGAGAGATTGCTCTCACCTTATTAAGTAGATCATATCAATATCTCTGACCAATGTGAAATTCTAATACGTCCCTCCCTTCACGCACAACGTGGATCATACCAAACTGCTGCGATTTAGTCAATATTGGGGTGATGACTTATTAAAATTCCACATTAATTAAAAATATTGGCATGATTCATGTAATACACAAACTGATTTTGTTAAGTTAAGTTAAGCGTAACATTTCTAATATAAGTGAGCATATGAGACGCTACAAGTCATTTCTCTGGTCGTGCCATGCACAAAGAGATTAATTGCAAAGCTAAGGGATCAAACTCTAATATGTGATCATATTTAGTTATTATCAAATAAAATTCACAATAAATAAACAATAACAAAATTAATGGCCAATAAAAAAAAAAAGGTGTGGGAATAATTCTTTCATTCGTTCAAATTACAAAGCAAAGTACAAACTATATAAACAAACTCAAAGCGTAATATAAGAAAAAATAAAAACAAAATTCTAAAAAATAATTAATTAATTAATACACTTAAATGCTGTGTGCTTCTATCTGAAATCTTCCTTCCCACTCTTGTGATCTATTTTTGCGGCTGATGAACAACAATCTTATTTTCCTCTCTTTAACACAATCCCTTCCTCTTCACTTCCGAAAAGAGTAATTATTCACCAATGAATCAATTAATTAGAGAAGCTTATACAATTGATGCAAGCTCTACTCTATCAAAGAAGAACAAAAAAAACGAAAGAAGACGAGAACAAGACAATGAAGAAGAAGAAGAAGAAGAAGATGATCATGACTGAGAGGAATAAACTAAAACGAAAAGATGAAGGGGTTCGGACTGAGATATAGATCGATGTTAGGATTTTGTTGGTGATGATCTTGTGAAGACATACAAATATGATACAGTGTAGGAGGAGGATGAAGATGAACCCTATTTAAGCAAATTAGATCATATTATTGAACCATGGCTAAGAAGGGAGGTGCTTTGTTTCCATTAGTACCTCCTTTGGATGGTCCACCATTCTGTGATCTCTGAAACTCTATCTTATAGGCCGCTGCTGCCATCTTCGTCCTCTCAACTTCTGCTTTTTCATCGTTGTCGTTGTCTTCGTCTTCTTCCTCATCATCTTCTTCATCAATGTCGTTTTCGCTCTCAAGTTCCTCAATTCTGTCGTAATCATCAACTGTTAACAGTGGTTGTTGCCCGTTTGGTACTTCTTGTTGCTTAGAATGCTCTTGCTGTTCCATCAACTCCTTCACAATGTCTTCTGGCTTCATATCCAAAAATGATTATCAGCATTATTCATACATAAATTTGCTCACTAAATCTTTTTCAAAGTTTGAATGAGATCAAAACACCAAATGATATCATCCAAGTATCTACGTGTTTAAATTCTAATATTTTTATATCCGCTAAACGAAAACTCATCCATGACTATGTTTACCTTCTTGGTTGCTCCAACACTTCCAACGCCAAAGAAGCTCACTTGCAGACCAGTACTGGTGCTAGTCTTGACATTATCTGATCCACCAACTGTTTGGCTTTCAGCAGACTCCTTTGGTATAGCCTGCAGTTGTTGTTTGGACTCCGCTAGTACACTACCACTAGATTGCCCTTCACTCCGGTCCAGTGCCTGCTGCTGCGGAGCCGGAAGGTTCTGCTCCTGTTGCTGTGGTTGCGGTGGCAATGCCAATATTGCATGTTGCTGTTGTGGCCTAGTCTGATTAATGGCGTCTCCGCCACTTGTACTGGAACTACCAATAATCTTTTGCCTGTATAAAGCATCGAGCTGGTGAAAATAAGGGCAAGTTTTAGCATCTTCTGGACGTTGCTTGTTGCTTTCCTTCACTTTCTTGTAATACTTGTTAATGTTTTCCCATTTCTCTTTGCAACGCTTGGAGCTTCTCTTGTAGCCCATTCGGTTCATCTGAGCTGAAATTTCTTCCCAAAGTGGACCCTTTGGCCCTGCCTCTTGATACCTTTGTTCCAACCCACTTCTTATTTTTATAAGAGCTAAAACTTCTTGTTTGGGCCATCTTGATGATGTTGGCTCCGAGCTTCCATCGCCTCCGGTACTAGGGTGGTGATCTTGTGGCGCTATTTGTTGTTCCGGAACGGCCATTACCACTTCTGGTGATGGGCTGCTGGACTGTTGGAACCTAACTACTTGTTCAGTAGTTTGGGATGGGCGGCGGTGGTGATGAACATGTTGTTGTTGTTGTTGTTGCTGAGGTGGTGGCGGCGGTTGTGGTGGTGAAACTACAACTGATACTGGTTGAGAAACTGGGGCTGGAGGCTGAGGCTGAGGCTGAGGCGGAGGCGGAGGCGGTGGAAAATGAATAGTCTGGCCAGTAATCCTTTGCAGAAAAGAGATGATAGCGGCATCTCTGGAAGCAGATATGGCTCGCTCTTGAGCCGCGAGTTCATGCTCGCGACTCAGCCTGGCAAGCTCCTGCCGCTTCCAGGCATCATCTCTTATCATCCTTTCGTGCTCGCTCTTTTCTATCATCTCCAAGAACCTTCGCTGCATAGTCTCTTGTTTGTGCATCACCTGTTTCATTAGATTCTCGAAAAAATCCATCATACCCTGCTTTGTGGATTCCCTTTTACGTTTCCGGCTGGTTCCGGCGGTGGACGGCTCTCTTATTTCCATATCATCATCATCTTCGTCGGAGCTCGGGGAAGAGGAGGAGCTGTTCGAAGAGAAGCTGATGCCTGTGGGCGGTGCGGCCGGTGCAGCCGGTGCTGGGGTGGCAGTAGTGGCCGGCGCCGCCGACGGAGAGGCTCCAAAATCAAGAGGAAACATGGTGGTGGTGATGCCTATAGGAGGAGTTTGGGAGGGGTTGCTTGGAATGGAAGAAACTCTGAAAGAGGAAATGGGCATTGGGTTGCTGATAACGACACCTCCGGAGACAGGAGGAGCAACAACTTGGTTGGTTGTGAAGGGGACAGTTACCGAACCCGAAAAGGCGGCGGTTGCGGCAGCGGAGGAACTGGTGCCACCCGCGGTGCCATGGAGAGCCTCAAGCTCACTGAAAAACTTGTAGCTTTTTCCATCTTGACGACCCGCTCTACCTTCTTTTGTTCTCTTGTAATATTTATGCACGTTTTCAAATTTCTCTTTGCATTTCTTGGCATTTCTTTTGTATCCCAATTCAGCAAGCTTCCTGTCATAGTTAAAAGTTTATAAGAGAGAGAAAATTAGGGATGAGAATTAAGAAGGGGCCCTCGGACTTGAGAGGCTCAACCTTCCAATTTGTATATAATTATTATATATGGTAAACACAGTGACAAATAAGAATAAAATATCAAAAAGAATCGAGAGAGGGAGAGCGTGTGTTTAATCTTATCATTAATTTCCCTTCAAAGAAAAAGGTAGAAACAAAAAAAAAAATCAAAAATAAGTTAAATCTTAAATCCTCTTGCGATTTTCAATTTTCCGTGATTAGTAATTAATTATTATTTTTAATATAAGGATAAAATAGAAGAAAGAAAATAAAGGGATTGGGCAGATATTATGATGGAGTGGATCTGGGCCAATTCTAAATTTTGAGAAAGAAAAGGAAAAGAAAGGAAAGATGCCCAACTCGTGAATCGTGAGGAGGGAAAGAGATAGAACCCATGTGCGTGCGTTTATCTGCAGTATGAATGAGACACTGACCAAGAGAGAGAAACCAACAAATAACAAACAATGAAGAAAATACACAGATTTTTTAGCTCAATTCCAAGTCTTCTATCCATATAATTATCCTAAAATGCCCATTAATTTCTCTTATTCTTCTTTTAATTCACCTAAAATTTTAAACTAAAATTTTGTTCTAGTGCACAAAAATGGTAGAGAAAAGAATAGAAACATATACATACATACCTGGAAACATCTTCCCACAGAGGACCTTTAAGAGTGGCATCTTTGAAAGCCACATCCATCTCCGACCTAATTTTGAGAAGCGCCAATGTTTCTTGCCTCGGCCATCTGTTTCCGCCGCCACCGCTTCGGCTGCCGCCTCCTTGATCGCCTTCTTCCCCTCCAACCAAGGCAAGCACCGATTCGTCCTCCGCCGCTAAAATTGCACCGCTGCTGCCACCACCGCCAGAAACTGCCATAAACTCATCCAAATTTACCGCTGCGGAGGCCGGAGGACGGCTGCTAATAGGCGAGGCCGCTTCAACTATCTCATCTCCACCACTTGATACTCCATAATGAGATTGAGAGCCTCCTCCTTGCATCCTCTATATATATTTATTAAGATTTGTAATTTCTAAATTCTCCTATTCTATAAATATAGATGTATAGATATATATATCTATATATCATTTACACAGAGAGTGAAGGTACTGGATCGATCCTCTCCCCTCAACAAGAACTGTAGAGGGAGAGGGGGAAAATTGGAAGCTTAGATTGGAAGAGGAATATAAAAAGAAGGATAGACAACTTGGAAAGCTAGAGAAGATAGTGCCTCTCCTCCAGATTTGTGATTGCTATTCTCCTTTGTTTTATTTACTTATAATTTAACACAAAAAATATATATATATATATATAAATTATATATATATATAAGGAAATAATAAAAGAGATATATAAAGTTTCTATATATTTCTGTTTTAAGGAAAAGAAAAAGGAACGAAGGAGGGAGAAGGTACAATAATCATCACCAGTGATTCAAACACTGCAAGTGTTCTGCCCTCTTCTGCTACCACTCTCTATTCTGTTAAAACTAAAAATATTAAAAATATAATAAAAATGAGAGAGAGAGATAGAGAGAGAGAAAAGGAAGAGAGAGAAAGAGATGATGGGGTGTGGGGAAGGCTGAGATAAATGTAGAGAGAGAAATTAGAGGAAATGAATGGAGATGACGATTATGAGGATGATGATGATTAAGAGAGAGAAAGTGAAAGAGAGAGAAAGAGAGAGTGGGAAAAGTGAAAATGATAAAACTGAGAGATGCTTGTGTTTGTTAGCGGCTCTCACTTTGCTGCTAATAATTGTTAAATTTTATTTTATTTTTTATTTAATTTATTATTGTTAGAAAACCAGCTAAAAACTGTGAGAATATATTTAAAAAAAAGATAGGCGAGGGATGGGCAAATGATAAGTGGGATAAAAGTACGGAAATATCCCCAAAGTCATTTGGGTTTTCTCTGGGTTTGGTTGTTTGGGAATCAAAAGTTCGCCGCCGACTATCTTTTCTTTTTGCCATTTACACTCCCATTTCTCTGTCTTTGCCCTTTCCTTTTTGGTTCTACTGACTTCATCAATTTCCTTCCTGGTTTTTTTATTTTTATTTATTTATTTATTTTATTTTATATATATTTATTTATTTTGATTCCTTTCCTTCTTCTTCTTCCAATATTTACTTAATTCAAGTTTTGAAAAAATGTAATACAAAAACCCACCTAGAGTCGAGAGTCATGGAAAATTCGTTTATTAAAAAAAAAAAAAAAAAAAAAAAACAAGAGTCAAGGAAAATTCTTAATCCTTGATAGAATTATTTTGTATGTATTGCTTTTAAAAATATTCAGTTTAATAACAAAAATTATAAACAATTAACAGAATTTAATTAATTTTAATCAATTTGTAATATAGCTCAATTGGTCATAGGTTTTAAAAAAATAAATAAAGAATAAAGAGAAAATCAAATATTAAGAGTAACCATCATATTTTCACCATTTAAAAAAAAAAAAAAACTCTCATATTTTCTTTTAAAAAGTAGTAACTATCATATTTATATAGAAAAACTGATTTTATAATTTTTTTAAAAAATAATTTTATGAAATAATTTTGGACTAGTTTTTGCAAAATTTCATATTTTATTTTCGCTATGGCCCTGTTGGATCTTGGAAAATATTGAGGGAAAAAGAAAAAATAAGGACAAATTTTAAATTCTTCGCTCTCTCTAGTAATCAAATGACATATGAAGGAAAAAAAAATTCAAATTACTAATATTTTTGGTCATACAAAAATACTAAGGAAAAATTACAATTCAAATAATCTATTGAAAGTAAAATCAAGAGAAAATTACATATAAATACTCTCTCGATACGTGAATGTCTCGTTTGGATATCGTTTTTTGAGAAAATCTAGGACATATTTCTTTGTTTTCGAAAATTATTTAAGTACTGTGGACTATTCAATTTTTCAAAAAATACGAAAACTACTTCTTACTTTTTAAATAGAATAATTTTAAAAGAGAATTAAAATTTTAAATTAAAACAGAAAATTAAAAATAAAAAAATTTAGAAACCCCAAACACTAGTCTTCCTCTTCTCACCTCCCATCTTCAAACAACCGATAACCAACGAAAATTATAAATAAAATCTCCATTTTTTTTTTCTCGGTTTAGTGGCTTAAATGACCCAACAAACAAAAAAACAAAGCCCATAATCCAATTTTTTTTTATTGCCCATATAACCCTTTAAACCAAAAAATAATTAAAAAAATAAAAATTCTTTCAAAAACTTGTTTGAAGCATCCCCGGCC